>JARHVA010000489.1:1647500-1705000 GCA_037957365.1 Torreya grandis | reverse complement strand
AATTATTGAAAATATACATGATGTTTATCATATTGTAGGCCCAAAATCATATAAAAAATATTGTAACATTGTTTCACGTGTAATTATAACTTGTGTAGTAAGAGGTCAAACAGGGAAAAATGATTGATTTCAAAAACTAGCCAAGCACTGGACATAAATATTAAAAACATTGATGAAAGTAATTGGAAGATGTAAAAGACTTAATGATTCTAATAAAATGATCTCTGGACATTCTCTGGTATATTTCCATGAAAGAACAAGGCTATAGCCTATGCTCTCAAAAATTTACTTGCACAATTTTGGAAAGACAATACAAGAGATGTAGTGAAAACAAGACTTGGTTCTCATAACTGTGAACTGCATTTGAAACGTTTATTGGATATGATCCAAACACAAATATACTCTAAGTTTTTGAAAAAATATCCCTAAATTTTTATTACTCAAAGGTATTTTGAGATATCCAAACCATTTTATGTAAAAATAAATCACATACACACCACTTATTTTTGTAGGTAACATGTTGAATTTTCAATGTACTATGCTATTTTTTTCCATATACATTTTACTTTACATACTAAAAATATTTTACAAGAATGGCATAAAAGTTCTCATAAAAATCAGTCAAGAAATTTATTCTAACCATTTTTTGTGAAAAATTAAATGGATAATTCTTTTAAAACAAAACTTGTTTGGATGGAAACTGTAGCATTTGTGGTGGATTGCCAAAATAAAATAAAAATTATATCCATGAGGAGAGTACAAGTGCAATTGGAGATGAATTAGTTGGATTGAGAAAATATAATTCTGACTTATCAAATAAAATATGACAAATAATTTAAAAGGTGTGAGATTGTTACAAAACAAATACCTGTTTCAAAATTTATGTTCAAATTCAGGAAGAAAATTATTTATGAATATGTAAGACACACACACAAGGATGGATGGTTGGATGAACATTTCAAGTTAATCAAGGATACATTCCCACTTGGTTCTATTATTTCAATAGCTAATTTTTTTGAGAAGTACACATTCAAATCAAAAATGGAAGTTAGTCATAATATTAAAACTCAATATAGGTTACCATATTTTTTGCATATAACATTCATACATGCAATTTATAGTACAAACAAATATCAAAAAATATTAAGGGAATACCGTTTCTATGTCAGTCATAATTGATCACATTGTATAAAGTACGTTCAAGGTTATTTTGAGAAGCTCTAATGACCTATGTGTTCACCTTAGTCATCTTGATTAAACAAGAATGACTGATCATATTCACTCTCTATTTGTATTTAATGACCTATACATTTTATTTCAAAGGTTATCTCATTTTTTTGAGTCCACACACACTCTTAGCTCTCCTTTAAATAGGCTAATTATGCCTAGTATTTATACCATATGCTCATCTAACTCATCTTGGTTAGCCAAGATGCTTACCATACTTGTTCCACCTTGGAAATAGGTATTTATATATTTTACATGTAATAAAACCACACTCATTAGGTCTACCATTACCTCATTATCCCCAAACCACTATTTGGTCTTGGTGAAACCTAAAGCAATTACGCCTTCATTCATACTCACACGTTACATGTGAGACTACTTGGACCACCTTCATACTTTAACAATGATTAAAACACATAAAAAAAATATATCCAATAGACATTTTATAATTCATATGGGTCTATGCCACCTATAACACTAACTCAATAATTAAACCTACCAATTAGGTCTCTTTGTTCTTCAAGTCTTCATGCATAGATCAAACTTCTGAAGAAAACACTTAAAAATTTCACATATACAAATGATTATATCACATGGACAAACATTTAATCACCTAATAAATACTTCCATGTTCCATAAATAATTCAATATAGGTTCTAAGCACCCAAACTAAATCTCTTAGAATGACCACTCAGATTGGTCATATACAATCAAAATACAATCATACTATTTTGACTCTCCATATATGATTAGGGGAATATCATGACATCAAATACTTCATCATAAGAATTCAAAGCTTATACAATTTATAAATAATCATTTACTTCAATTTTACTTAGAACACCTTCAACTCACTCCTGTAACATGGTCACTCAATTTGCCAGTGCATTCAACAAACACAATCAATTTCTAAGCCTTTATTCATATTGAATATGGATTGGTCAAACCTAAAAAATAAAAATATGGTCCTAATGGAGTATATAAAAATATAAAATATATATTTTATTTTTAAACATCAAAGTACCATTAATAAATCTTTAATTAACCTTCTCAAGTCACTTGTAGAACATGATCAAACACAGTCAAATTTAGAGCTCAATATATGAAATTGTAAAAACATTCAAATATTATAACTAGAATTTTTGGATGTACCTTGAATTAATTTAAATTTTTTCCTTTTACATCACCTTAAAATTCATCCTGGATCAAAATATATTAACAAAATACTAAGCACTAGTTTTTCCTTTGTTAATTTCAAAAGCCAACAGTCACTATGTAATGCAAATATTGTAAACATGTGTCTTCATCTCATGCCCTCACATAATTTGATAAAATTCACTTCATAAATATCCTCTGGGGTATCTTGATATTTAACTTGCATCACTCATTATTGATCTATGCTACCATGATTAAGACACTTGGCACCCTCAACATTGACTATTTGACTCCAATGAACTTCTATCACTTGGCATACCTTCATTACTTCTAATAATACTTTAATATTTTGAATTAATATGAATTAATATATCAATAATAACAAGATCATGTGATTTATTGTATCTTTTTTTGATAGATTTTATGCTCACCATTAGATCTACTACTCAAACTTTGTGATTGTGACACATGTCACTAATGCGTGCCTTCTGGGCAACCTTTGACATATTGAATTTCACATGCACCATTGAATAAATAATTATAAGATCACATGATACATTATATAATTATATTTCTAGATTAAATTCTTTTCATTATATTTGTGATCCGATTAAATGCTCACCATAGATATTTGATAATGCAAATTTGGCCAAGTATGGGAACTTAGTGAACTCAGCCTGAGAAGCCAAATTTGCACCTTAATAAATTTTTCTATGCATCATGTTTAGATATAAAATTAGAAAAACATGATTAAATTTCATAGGGGAATCCATTCATGTATCAAATGGATCCTAAAATTTCACATGTGTGAAATATGACATTATCAAATTGCTTACTCAGCCTTATCTATCAATATGACTACCTGAACCTAGAAACTCATATGACTTCTTTGATTAATTAATTTCACTTCCACAAGAACTCCAAGCACTCATAACACCCCATATAGTCTCTTTAACATGCTCATACCATCAATATCATCCATCAATTTCCTCACTAAGTCAATCCATTAAAGAACCATGCAAGAACACTAATACACTTTGTCATTGTCATTATAACACACATGAAACCTCATAAACATCTTTGGTCACCTTGGATACATCATTGAAAAACATCCAAAAATATTCCCCTTTGTCATTTATGTCAAATACTAATACAAATCTTATGCTCAGAATCTATCTCTCTCTTCAACTACTTTCTCCCCCTTTGATGTAATGACAAAGTGAGATCATATTCTAATCTCAAGGACTTAAAAATACTTCAATAACTAAAATAAATAAAGGACCACCTATGAGAGATGATATAAACTCCCCCTAACACTATGTGTACCTCTTCTTATCTTGATCTTCTCAAACATGTTCTATGACTACACTCTTCCTTGATCATACATAGCTTCTATGAAGACAAAACATACATGAACATAAATAACTACCTAAAATTACCTTGAAAACATTAAGAGGGTCTCCCCCTAAGTCACCTAAGCTTAGGTACCCATTGAGCACCTTGGTACTTTGGATAAAATTACCAAAAAGTCCACTTCTTCATACTAGCCTTGCTTAGAGGCCTTGTAGCCCTACCTAGACCTTGTAAAGCCCATAAATTTTTGTGTATGAAATTTCATGGCTTTGAAATTTCACATCTGGAGCATTCTCATATGCCCCCTCATGTGTTCCAAAAATAAACATAGCCTTTTCTTTGGAACATACTTCCTTCACCAACTTACTAGCCAATTAGGCCTTCATTTGCACAAATCCTCCTCTATAGAACCAACCATGTACTTATAAAAGACTATGAAAGACTTTTTGAGCACCTATTTGGCCATTTCAATTGATTAATCAGCCTCAAATCTCAAATCATTAGGCAAATCAGTTTTCCAACATGAGTAAAAACAGTAGGTTTATAAGATAAACTCGATCAACACACCACCTTTCATTCAATGTCCATATCTAAAACTTTTCTCACACCTAGTGGTCATCAATACATACTTCTGGACCAAATTTTGAGCTTAGAATCCTTTGGGAACCCATACTTACTATACCATGGTTTTTGACCTGCATACCCTTAAACATAAATTGGGAAACCCAAGAGCTAAAAATTTTATCTAATTGCACACCAAAGACCTTGAAAACTTGAAATCACCTAAAAAACATAGTTGAATGAGTCAACACACCTTTTTATCCCACTAAGACACCTTGAAAACTTTAAATTATTTAGATGACAACTAGAAATCTCCATACCCAACTTATAGACCTTTCTATGCAATAAAATATCTTGACAACTGATCATCCTTGATCAAATAACTAGAAAATTCTATTTGCTACTTGTAGACCTTACATACACAGCTTCACTCTTCACCATATTAACCAACTAGACTATCCATCAAAGATTTATCAAAACTTTAACTTTAGGATCGTTGTCCCTGAGTATATATTTTGAAACATCCCATCACAACATTTTAGAGCAGTTACATAAAACTCATTCCTCCCCCTTAACCAAACACATCTTCAATATCTTATCCTCAACAAGACTAATGTGACCTTCTAAATATTTTTCACTTATAAGATGATTTTTCACACACCTTAGAATCAAACCAATTGAAATGAACATAAATTTAGCTGAGTTGCTTCACATGAGATGATGAAGCTACCAAACAACATAATTTTATTGAACTAAAGTATCTCACAAATGTTCCCCCTTTGATCATGACCACATATACAACCAAGATCTTCTCCTTGACACATATTACTCACAAAAAATATGTCAAAACATCATACCACACTAAAGACACCTGAGTTAGATCTCCCTATCTTCATGCTCCTCCTAATCACACCACTTGAAGCCATAAACCAAAAGATAACAACCAAAACATTCATAACTTCTAAAAATATTGACATACATTGTTTGAAGACACCTTCAACCTTGTATAAGCTACCAAATTCATACTAATTTCTTAGCTTCTTGGACCCAAGAGACCTTCATGAATTTGTTTATCGTGCAACACAACCAAGACCCAAAAAACATCCACCATACTTCCTCTTTCTATAAAGTGTCTCCTTAAATCTTAGAGAGAGACACCCCTTTGACATAGTGAAACTAAAAGTCCCAAAACTTAGGAGAATCCCATATCTCCATACTCTCATTTGAATTGTAGTCCTACTTCATCACTAGATTAACTTTGAATGGATCTTTGACTTCATTCTTTTCTTCAAACTTGTCAACAAATGTAAACAACATAAACTCTTGAATTTCCTTCATGTCTATCATGACAAACAAACCATCTTTGGTTTTAGTCTAATCTCTCCTAATAGGCTTAAGTTTACACAACCATTTATGACCTCTTCCTTGCACACTAAGACCTTCATACACCTTATTTTTCTTTGAAAACTCATTCAACCTGTTATTGCAATACCTAGTAATATGACCAACTCTATGACATCTAAAATAAATAAGATCATTTATACCATTTACTTGATGATGATTGTGATCTTTCTTTGACTAATTTCTTCTCCTTTTTCATTCTTTAGCAATGTGGCCAAAATTATTGCATGCATAACAATGAATCTAGGATGAATATCTCATTACATTGATCTATCTATCTCATCTTCTTTCTTTCACCCTAGGATCCCAATTGAACTTATCTTGACTTGATGATATTTACTTGTATAACCTAGCAATGTGACCAACACTTTGATAACTATAGCAAACAATGTCTTCCATACCTTTTATTTGAATATGGAAATGATCTCCCTTTGCATGATTGCTTCTTCTTACATAATCCTTTGACCTATGACCAACAAAATGACAAATGAAATAGCGGTCCATAAAAAATTTGGCATACCTTGAAACATTTTGCTATCTAATTGGCTTCTTCATTTTGCTCTTGACCTGATCTGTCTTGTTGACTTTCATGCTACTAACCTCTTTGTCTTGTCCTAATTTTTTTGATCTTTTTCAAGCTTGTCTATCTTGATTATCACCTTTTCATGCTCATCCTTTAGGGAAACAATATTAGTCTTTAATTGAACATATGCATCTTCTTTATCTGTCATGCTTGAACTTATAACCTCTAATTAAATTTTGAGATCTTTGATGGTATCCTTATCCTCCTTAGCTTCTTTAGCCATGCCATCCTTTAATTTACATGCTTTCTCTTCCACAAACTTGATCAATTCTTGATTCTCATTTTCCTTTCTCATGGACTTGCATGACAAACTTCTTTCAAGTGACCTGAATTGTGCTTCAAGACCTTCAATCATATTCCTCATTTTTTGATTCATCTTATTTTGATCCTTCATTTCACCAAGTACACTTATGAGCTCAACTTATTCTTCCTCTCTATCATAAAAATCTTCTTCTCTAATATTATTGCAAACTTCTTCATCAAGCATGATGATCTTTTCTTTTGAACAACTTTCCCCTTTACCTATATTGTACCTTGGATCACCTTTAGGTGGTTAAAATTATATATAAATTCCTAATATGATACTAATTTTTAAAGTTACAATAGCTGAGGGGGGTGAATCAATGATTCTATATAATCTTATTCAATTCCTAACTCTTAAACATTAAGGACATACAATTATGATGCATACAAATTAACCAATGCAATGAACAAGGAAGATATAGCAAGATCAATCACATAACACATGATGTATGTGGGAAACCTTATTTGGGGATAAAATCCAATTAAACCTAAAATATGGACTATAGTCTTATAAATACAAGATTCAACATTTAGACCAGCACTAACTGATCAAGGAACACCCATCCCATAAGGAGGAACCAATCCCTTAGGTAACCAAGCACCCACTTAGCAACCTTGATCTGATATCTACCTCTAATTTGATATCTTATACACATGATAATGGAATTCTCTTACTATCTCTCTTTCCTCTTTACACTCTCACAAACTTGTACACCTAAGCAATGCATCCAAAACACCCTTTTGGATCACTCTTTTCTTCTTAGCACATACGCAATCAAAAAACCTACAACAACTATATCACAACATCAACAACATGACCTATAGGAACTATTAACTTCTTGGAAAACTATAATAACAATCCTAAACCTACTCTTCTCTTTAATCCATTCACTAAGAACACTCACTCAATTAACCTCTAGGGCTTACTCACTCAATCTACCTCATGTAGGCTCATTAGGTCCAATAACCTATGTGTTCACCTTCATCACCTTGATTAGATAATAATGAATGATCCTATTCACTCTATGTTGGTCCTAAATTACTTTTAACTTCTCTTTCAAAGGTTCTCTCCTTCACTTGACTCTACACACACTCTCAACTCTCCTTCAAATAAGCCAATTATGCCTAGTATTTATACCATGCTCTCATCTAACCCATCCTGGTCAGCCAAGATGATTACCATACTTGTTATACCTTTGAAATATATCTTCATACATGTTACATGTAAAAACCCCACACTCCATAAGTTGTCCATTACCTCATGAGCCCCAAACCACCATTAGGTCTTGGTGAGACCTAAAATAATTAGGCTATCATACTCACACATTACATGTGAGACTACTTGGACCACTTTCATCCTTTTCCAATGATTCAAAAAAATCAAACCTATCTATAACATCCATTTTATCCTTCATATGTGTCCATGATAGTTTTAACATTAACTAAATACTTGAACCTACCAATTAGGTCTCCTTGTTCTTTAGGTCTTCATGTACAGAAAATATAGTCTCAAACTTTTGAATCAAACACTCAAACCTTTCACATATACATATGATTAGATCATAGTAGAAATTTTTTTATCACCTCTAAAATACTTTAATGTTGCTTAAACACTTAAACATAAGCTCTAAGCACTCAAATCAACTCTCTTATAATGACCACTCAAACTAGTCATATACAATCAAAATACAACCATACTATTTTGAATCTCTATATCTGATCAGGGGCATATCATGACATCCAGTACTTTATAATAAGCCTTATATACTTATATAATATCTTAATACTCATTTTATTCTTAAAATTTGCTCAGAACACATTCAACTTACTCCTGCAACATGGTCACTCAATCTACCAGTGCATTCAACAAACACAATCAATTTATAAGCCTTTGTTCATATTGAACATGGATTGGTCAAACCTATAAAATACACATAGATTGTCCTCATGGAGTTTATAATAATATCCAATAGATATTTCATTTTTAAATATCAAAATACCATCAAGAAATCTTCAATTAGCCTTCTTGGGTCACTTGCAAAACATGGTCAAACACATAGTCAACTTTGGAGCTTTATATCTACAATTGTATGAATATTCAAATATTATAAATAGATTATATAGATTAAAATTGAATTCATTTAAAAATTTTCATTTTATATCACCTTCAAATTCATCCTAAATCAAAAGATATTAGCAAAATAATGAGCACTAATTTTTCCTTTGTTAATTTCAAATACCAACGGTCACTATGTAATGCAAATATTACAGACACATGTCTTCATCTCATGATATCACATAATTTGATTTAAAAAAATCCATATATCTCTTTGGGATTATCTTGGTATTTAACTTTCATCACTCACCATGGATCATTGATATGCACTACCGTGATTAAGACACTTGGCACCCTTACCTTCTGAGCACATTCATTATTTGACTTCAATGAACTTGCACCACTTGGAAACCCTGCATGCCTTTTGAGCATCCTTTGACATTTTTAATTAATATGCACCATGAGATCATTAATAAAAAGATCACATTCTCCTTTGGATCTTTGTCTAATAGGTTTCATGCTCGCTATTAGATCTATTACTCTAACTTCGTGATTGTGACACATCACTAGCATATGCCTTCTAAGCATCCTTTGACATATTGAATTTCATGCATACCATTATATCACTAATGATAATATAATTCACTCTATTATATCCTTATATATTTATAGTAAATTCTTGTCATTATATCTATGATCTAATTAAATGCTCATCATAGATCTTTGATAATGCAAATTTGGCCAAGTATGGGAACTTAGTGAACTCAACTTGAGAATCCAACTTTGCACCTTACTAAATTTTGATACATGCCATGTCTATAATTTAAATTTTAATCACATGATCATCTTTCATAGGGGAATCTATCCATGTATCAAACTGATCTTAAAACTTTCACACGTGTGAAATATGATGTCATATAACTGCTTATACAACCTTATTTGTCAAGATGACTACTTAAACCACTCATATGACTATTCTAATGAATTCCTTTCACTTCTAAAATCACTCCAAGCACTCATAACACCATAAAAATTCTTTTCAACATGTCCATACCATCAATATCATCTATAAATTTCCTCACTAAGTCAATCTATTGAAGAACCATGAAAGAACACTGAAGCACACTTTTTTATTATCATTCTAGCACACATGACATCTGATCAACATCCTTGGTCACCTTGGAAAATATCATTAAAAAACATTCAAAAATTTGAAATTACATAATACTCCCCTTAATAAACACTTATTTTAAGAGGAATTAAAGAATATGAGAGAAAAAAGAAGATAAAGTGCTTCTAAAATTCACAAGAAAGAAAGTGTGATCAACAAGAATATCTAAGAATCCTATTTAGACAATGCATGGTCGATCTGAAATAGAAAAAAGACCAACAAAAAAGATAAAATATCCATGAAACTTGAAATACAGACAAGTTAACACCAATATTTCAATTTAAATAATTGTTATGCCAAAAATATAATCTACATACATAGTGCAATAAAAGTAGATGTATAAAAAAGTAAATTGAGTAAAAATAAATTCTATCATAGAGTGTGATATCTTACATAAAAATATGTTAGTGAACATAATCAAAGCATATATCATATACAAAGAAATAAAATAATATAATAAAAGAGATTTAGAAAATCAAATGGGAGACAAAGAATATGTGTCACTTGCAAAAGATATTATTCATAAATCATTCAAAGAATGATCACAAGAAGACATATCAAAGTCTCTAGAAGATTCATTTTCTTTAGGAATCCAAATAGTTTTACCCTTAGAGGTAGATGATTTAGTCATTTTTTAATAATGCAAAGTGTAATGTGTGTATTTACCATAAGATTTACATGGGTGTAATTTATAACATTTATATATATGATGCCTATATTTTCCATAAAACACACAATGTTTTACAATTTTAACCAAAGCATGAGCATTAGAATCACCAAAACCAAGACTTGTATAATTTGTATTAGATTTAGGTAAAATAGGTTCAAGAATACTTGTGATGCACTTACTAGGACCACCACCAACATACCCTATGGATTGCCTAATTTTAGGTCGGGGTTAGAAACATCATGTGGTAGAGTAATATTCTCTTTAGGAGGTGAAAAAAATATTAGAAGTTTGCACATTTTCAAAACATGATAATTTGGTGGTTAGAGAGTTAACTAAAACTTGTATTTCACTAGGTTTTCATTGTGTGAATTTTGTAAAATAAGAATAGTTTGATTTTTACATTGAATTTGATGTTGTAAAGCACCAATTTCATTAACTTGTTCTAGAAGTAGTCTATTGAGATGAGTAATCAAGGCCTCATTTTGTTTATGAAACTATATTATGATAAAAATAGATTAAAATAAGATACAACTTATAAATTGCATAAAACATTATGAATAAAAAATGCCAACATAACTTACCATGACATTAAAAGTACATCAAACATGCTTGCTATTTTTTAAAAATAAACATATTTTAAATTAAAATTTTAAGTGAATCTTATAAAATAGATTTTTTTATTAAAAATTATTTTGAGAATATGGAAAAAAACACTTTCCATATATTGGTAAAATCTGAAGAGAGAATTAATCTTTATATAAATTCCGTTTGACATATACATTCACAAAAAATAATGAATTATATGAATTTGAAATCATTCCATGTGGGAAAGAAAAGACTTTTATGTGGTTTTGTTTGTCTTTTATTTTTAAGAAACCATGAAAGAAAATTCCTTTTTTAAATAAATAGAAATCTTCCTTTGATTTAATATCCTCATGTAATTTAGTTATGTTTGTTTAGTTCCACTTGTCAATACACTCAAAATTTTATAAAGAGATGAAGACGACACATATCCAAAGAGTGTAAATCAAAACTAAAAAGGAAAATGCCTAAGCATAAATTAAAAAAATGACACTTATTACCATGAGAATGGAATGGACAAAAAATACAATACTACCTCATTACCACACTGCCATTCATGGGTAATCAAAACATCAAGCTTTGAACCAAAAAATAAAGGTGTAATTTACAGTTTCATTTTAAATTTTGGCTATTAACAAATGTCATGAATTAATAAAAAATAGTACTAAAGGAGAATATCAAATATGTCAGAGATAAAATAAAAATAAATTATCATTCAATATTAAAAAAATGGTTACTAAAAAAATAAAGCTTGAAAGATGGAACAACATAGTCTAAGGAACACAAGAAGGATAAAAGGCATAATGAGAAGAAAATTGGTGCAAAGAGTAGCTGCAAATCCTTGAATGAAAAGAGGATAAAATATAAAAGTGCAGAACCAAAGGAAATGACAACTACACATAACCCAAAGGCTAAGCACAAAAATCACTAACTTAAAAAAACATAAACTCATAATAAGATGAGAGTCTTTGCAGAAGTGTTCCAATGGAGAATGAGGCAAGACAAAAATTGGTTAACTAAAAATTTATCTTTGATTTGAAAGTTTGTTATACAAATAAGAAAAACCAGAAATAGTGCCAAAATAAATTATCCTTGTGAGAACCATGAAGATCAAGGTTAGAGGGCAAAGAACTTAATAAAGACACTCTAAAAAATATGGATGTAAAAAATTAAGATTTACCCACAAAAAATGAACACACCAATCATATTTTTATTAGTTTGAGAAGAAACAATCAAATGCACTGATAAATTATTCAAATAGACAATATTTTAATATTTCAAGCATTAAAGAATGACATCTATGGTCTGAAAAAATAGAAATAACCATATTGTTAGAAGATAAAATAAATCTTCTTTTCTACTTTTGAATCTATTTTTTTTTTTAAGAATCAACATTATAAATCGATGGCTCTAATACCATGAAAGAATATTTTCTAAAGATTGAATGAAAAAACATTGAAACTTAAAGAAAAATTTACCTTAAAGTGAACACAAACTAAAAATTTGAGACAAATGTGACAAGTGGGGAAACCGTCCTATTGAAAAAAATTCCACACTAGTATTGAAATCTTGAGACAAGAATATCTTATTACAATAACATGGAAAAGTTAGAATAAAAATGGCCTTAGGTCAAGAGAGCATACAAGAGTAAGAATAAATCAACAAGATTGAGTTGTGTTGTATCAAGTGTTAAATAGGTGGAGATGAGAGATCTTTATAAAGAGATAAGAGAAAAAATGAGTTATAAGTATAATCTCTAGTATGTGTTCCATGTGTCCCTAATCCTATTACAAGTGAGGAGAATATTTGTGTCATGTGAGGGAGAATAATTACATGCAAGTAACTCCAAATCCAACAAGTGGACTAGAAAGGTGAGTGACACCTCAAAGGCTAGAATAAAGTGCATTTATAAATACATTAAATGGACACACACATAAATCTTAGGAAAAACATAAATGATTATAGAAAGGACCCAAATTATGGCTAATTCTTCAATAGACTTAATTTGGAATGAGTGTGAGTCAAAATAATAGGTGGATGAATGAAGTTTCAGACCTCTATTTCAATCAACACATATCAGGTTCCACCAATATTACAACTATAAATATGACATAGTCACATGACTTTGACCTTGTATATAATCTAGTGCAACTAGGTAGAATATTAATAATTATTTACTATTTATTATTATTATTATTATTATCTATTTTGATAGTGTCATTAAAAAGGAACAAATTAAAGCTTAGATAGGGAGTGGAGTTGGTTAAGGGCTTTGGGTTCATCCCATATAGGTCTCGTGCCTAGAATTACTTGGAACACATGGATTTTGTGCAACCACGTGGGTCTTGGGAGGATTAGTCTCACCTATCTCACCTCTTCTTCTACCCAAAACTCAAAAACAAAATTAAGATCAAGGCAAGGAGAGTTTCAGTCACTAGGATAGATGTGGGGACACCTCTTGATAAAAAAAAGGGGAATACATTAAGTTATTTGTTCTCATTATCTATTTTGATACATGGCATGTTTTTGTAGTTATTTCTGATGAGGATAATGAAGAGGGAACAAATTACTACCTATGTCAATGTGTAGAGGAAAATAAAAAATTAACTTTATTAGTCATAGATGGATATGACATTAAATATCCCACTTAGTTTGTACTTGTCATTAGAATATGGCTTCAATGATATCTTATAAATTTTTTAGATGTATGGTTGTTTGAAGACTTTGAAACACACATGAAGATACTGCACTATTCAAATTTACAAATATTTAATTGATAAAATATCATAAAAGGCCATTAAAAAAAATCTATGTAATTTTTTAAAGTCAGATCATGAAGCTGTTCTTGCTACTCTCAAGATTAGAGTAGATCTTAGTGGTTCGTTGGATTAAAACATAAGGTATTTTGACTTGTCAAATGTAGATGTATTTAATTTTACTGAATTTTCTTGATTTTGTAGGTAGTACATATGAATTTTATTTTTAATTAATTACTAACATTTTTTTATATATTAGTGATGCCAAATTACCTTCCACCTTAATGTAGTTGGCATTATTAGTAAATAATTTCATAGTATTGAAGCTAAAATAATTTTAATATAAATACTCAATTATTATAGAAAGGGTGTTATTGAGGTTAAAATTGGTGGTGGGTCTCTTAATAAGTCATGATGGGAGGCCAATAACCTATTATTAAACATTATATGCTACCCCAAATGTGTTGTAAGTGCCAATTTCTAACCACAAATCACTAGAGGTGGACTTCTCTAATTGTTGCTTCAACTTTGACAACATTTATTGTCAGTGTTTCCATGCTTATAAACAATAATGAAACATGCTTCTGAATGGGTTTGGAGGTTGAGGTCATAGGAACACATGTAATATTAATTTTTAAACATGTTAAAAGTGATGGAATTTCACTTGGAGGTCTTGTAGGTCCTAGAGGTGGATATGTCATTTGGAGGACAAGAATTTGTATCCTAACTGTAAAAGAGTTGAATTTCAGGACAAGTTACTATAACTTGTGTGATAGATTAGTATTTAAGGTTAAATTAACATGATTTAAGGTAAAATTATATGGATTTAACATGCACATGAGGGTTCTTTAAATTTGTGCCAATGAATTATAGTTTCTATTTTACGCATGCCTGCAGACAAGCTAAAAACTAAATTTTTCTTGATTTGTGAAGGGCATTATTGAGGCTAGAATGGGTGGTGAGTATCTAAAATGAGCATGATGGGAGGCCAATAAATTAGTCATAGACATTATATTCCACCTTGTATGTGTTGGTAGTTTAAATTTCCATCCGCAAAGCATTAGAGGTGGAGTTCTCCAATCATGCATTTAACTTTGATAATATTTTTTGTCATTATTACATCGCTCTTGAACAATAGTGAAAACATTCATCTAGGTGGGTTTAGAGGTTGATGTCATGTATTTATATTTAATATTATGAAGGTGTTTTAAAAATTTTGTTTGATAGTGTTTAGGCATTAATTTTCCTTTCAACTTTGACACCATTATGTCCCAACTAGTTATTTTGCCCTTTTCTTTCCTTTTCCTCTCTGTTGCACACCATCCCACCATAGGGAGCCATGCCCTTTCAATTTTTTCAAAACAAATTTCAATTTATTTTCTTATTCAAAATTTTTATACTCAAAATATTTATCTAAGGCACTAATCCAATCAATTAAATCTTCAACATTTAAATTTTCATCATACATTGGTACATCTACCTTTAGTTTGGAGGTTACTCCCACTATTGCCTTCATAATCCTCTCTTCAAACACTTTTATCTCTATTTAAAATTATTATTATTATTCAAATATTTCATCTTACATATCACTAACATCTCTAATATTCATTCATTTCCATTTTTCTAGTTCCTTTGCCTCCATTATGGTATTTAAGCTTCTAATCTCTTCAAGTAACATTGTATTGGTTACTTGTATCCTTGCTCTTCCTCTTGCTCTGGCCTTTGATACCATTATTTACCTTATGTATTTAACCTTATAAAATTTTATGGTGTACAATATTTTAATCTGATACCAAATATGATACACTCCTTATGTATATTCTCAAACACTTAATAAACTTTTCTTGTTCAATTTACTCTTTTTCTCAAAATAGGTCTTCTTAAAACAATCCCATCATAGAGTGTTTTTGTGTCTTATGAAGATTTAAACTCATGATAAATGATATTTTAAGGTTCATATATGTTATTAAATAATCATACATAAACTCATTAATTATGACACTTCAACCTCAATATTGGTTTTGGAGACAATCCAATAAACTAGTCCAAACCTTGTTTTAGGCCTAGAGACCTAATGGTGCTCAAATGGGTCAAAAACCAAAATATAAATTTATAAAAGAAAATTAATCATATATGGAGTTTTAAAAAACATATTAAATGTGTTTCAACCTTTACCTGATGTTTCTAGGTTCAAAATTGAAGAATTTGGACAAATTTCCTCTCTCACTGTCAAAATCACATAGAATTCAGGGTTTTGGGTGCACATAGTCAAATATAAATGCATAATTACAAATTATATAGGTATAAAAACAATTTAATAACCATATAAAATATATTATCTTTCTATCCAAAAATTTTTAGGAATTTTCAAGAATTAAACCTAAAGTTATGACCCTTTTTGTCTATACAAACCTGAAACTAGGGTTTTCCTGCAACTTCAAGACCTGAGAGATTTTTATTGATATTTAATAGATAAAAACAAATATTTATTAATTAAAAAAAATTGATAAAATTATTAAAAATCATTTCCAACCTTTTCAATACTTAGTTTGAAACCATGCACAATATTACTCATCAAACAAGTGATTGTGAACAGGGGTTTTAAAGCAAAATAGGGTCTGTGTGAATGAAAATAGGTCTATATGATCTTAAAATATATTTATTTATTTTATTAATATATACTAAAATTTAAAAATCCTTTCACACAGTTAATACATGTTCTAGGATGAACAAATAATTCTATCTTTATTATAAAATATGCAAATACAGGGATCTAATAATGGTAAACTGTCATACTTTAACTCTCTCTTCATAGTGTAACCTAAGTATGATAAAATTAAAGTCTCTTAAGATATTAATATAATAATAAAATTCATATTAATTCTAATATTTATATCATCCACTTGTGATTCTTTTTTCCAAAAAAAATTGTGCAATTGAAGTCCAAAATATGCTATTTGACTTGTCTAAAATGAAAAAATACACACAACAAACAAGATTATTCAAGCATACATGATTATTGATGATAATTATGAATTTAATATGTTTTATAATAAACCAATACTACTTATAATACCTTATAAGACAAGTGAAACCTACATTAATTTCTAAAAACATGTCTTTTACCTTTGATTTTATAATTTAAGCATTTGAATTCAAATTTGAAATTTGGCAAGAAACCACCGAATGGAATCCTTAGGATAATTAATCATTACTTAAGAAATAAAAATGAATAAATTATACTAAATTGACTCTAATACACCTACTGAGACATTAATACAATATCAAACTTATTTATACACATGATTTTCCTGCATCAATCCACTAAGGTACAAAAGAGTCAACCATGTGCTTGATTGATGAGTTATTATACATCAATACCATACTTTTTGAATTGTGTATAAGAAATAAAATTTTAATAATTAATTTTATGATATTTAAGTTTTACAAGGTACTAAAAATAGTCTTTGCCTCTTATTATTTTGACCACTTTCTTGTCCATAATACTCTCTGGTTGATCTGGCAGCTTCCTTGGTAGTTGTTGTTCCCAAGGAATGGTTTGATTAGTTACATAAGTAGTTTATTATACATTATTTTATCCTTAAATTTATGGATAAATATCAAAAACATTATATATATGAGAAAGGATCAATATTTTTAGGAATTTCTATCTCATATGCAATGGATTACAACTTCCTGAGGAACTTGCATGGCCCTATATTTTTCAGTTTCAATTTGTTTTAATCCCCTTTGAGAAAAATTTATTTTATAAAATGAACCAAGATGAGATATAAAAATTTAAATTTCATCTCTTTCCTCTTAATTTTTTTTCTTTTCTTATACTTGTACTTATTTCAATTCTTTGTTTCACTTGTTTTTGCAGCTCTTGCATGGTTGTTGAAAATTCCTCCTCTTTTTCACTCCTTTATTTATAGCCTAAATTTATGAGTTCATAAATACCCGTAGGATTCATACCATAATTTTTTTGAAAATTAATTCTACCTATACTTCTATTTGGTGAGTCATTATAAGCAAACTCTGCTTGTGCAAGCACTTGATCCCATTGCTGGAGGTTTTCACTTACCAAACTTCTTAGGATGTTCCCAAGATGTTTATTCACCACTTCAATTGTTCCATTAGTTTGATAGTGATAATTATAATTTAAATTCAACTTTGTGCCATGCTTATTCCAAAGAGTTCTCTAAAAATGACCCACAAATTTAGTATCTCTATATAAAATAATATTGTTAAGTAATCCATGCAACCTTACTATCTCTTTCTATATGAGTTGCATCACTTAAATTTTAACAAGGTATGAAATTATCCATTTTAGATAATTTATCTACTAGAAAAAAAATGGAATCATTACCTTAATGTGTTTTGGGTAGGCCAATAACAAAATTCATAGTTATTGAATCCCATGGCCTATAAAGAATAGGTAGGGGATGATATAGGCATGTATTTTGACTTATTACATTATCATACTAACAAATATTGAAAATTTAAACATACTTATTCACATAATTTTTCATATTTGGAAAATAATAGAATGCACTAAATTGAACTAGTGTCTTGTCTTGTCCAAAATGACCTGCAAGACTACCACTATGCTTTTCCTTGATGAGATTTTCTCTCATAGATCCTTTTGGGATACATAATTGTTTAAATTTGAAAAAGAGACCTTATTTAATAATTTAATCCATCCAATGACTTATATATTTACTAGTGTGATCTTTACATACCTCATAGGCTTCTTTGAAATCCGAATCTTCCTTGTATAAGTTTTTGTGATCATCAAATCCCACAAACTTCACTTACATTTCATGTAAAATTAGACTTATTATTCTTAAGGCATAAAAAACCATATTAGTTTTTATACTTTTATGCTTGATTATAAAATAAAAACTTAGTAAAAATTCTACCCACTTTGCATGTCTTTGATTTGACTTGTGTTGACTAGTTATGAATTGTAAAACATGATTATCAATGAATAGAATAAACTCCATAGGAATTAAATAATTCCTCCATTTATTTAATACTTTCATAATGGCATATAAATCCTTATCATAGGCTGAATAATTTATTTTAGCTTCATTGAACTTCTCACTAAAATGAATAACTGGTTTACCTTCTTGGCTTAGAAATGGTCCAATAGCTATCCCACTTGCACATTCAATTTTAAACAACTTAATACAATCAGGTAAGGCAATATGGGTTGCTCTATAATTTTATTTTTTAAAATCTGAAATTTTTTGTTAGCTTCATCATTCCACTTGAATGGCTACTTGTTAATTTTAATAGTTCCTACCATAGGTGCACAAATAATATTGAAATTCCTTATGAATTTTCTATATAAATTGAAAAGCCCATGAAAACTCATTACCTCAAATGAACTCCTAGGTGTAGGCCATTCCTCTATTGTTTTTATCTTATTCTTATCCATCTTTAGTCCTTCTTGTGAGATCTCAAAGTCTAAATAGAATAGTTTAATTTTTAATAAATTACATTTCTTAAGGTTAATCAATAATTTATTCCTTCAACTTATTTAAAACCATCCTCAAATACTCAATATTCTCTTCTTTAGATCTACTAAAAACTAAAATATCATTAAGGTACACGATAAAAAACTTACCAATTAATGGATTACGCACTTCATTCATCAACCTCATGAAAGTGTTGGGAGAATTTTTTAAGCCAAATGACATGACCACCAATTCATACAAACCATCATTGGTTTTGAAATCTATTTTCCATTCACTCTATTCTCTAATTCTTTTATGATGATATTCAATTTTGAGATCTATTTTAGAAAAGTATCTAGCACCACTAAGACAACATAATAAATCATCAATCATGGCCAAAGGAAATCTATACCTTATTGTGATCTTATTGATGGATCTTGAGTCTGTGTGCATTATCTAACCACCATCTTTATTTGGAGCTAACATTGTAGGAATTACACATAGACTTAAATTTTATCTTATCAACATTTTATCCAAAAATTATTGCACTTAATTATTAATATCATAATTTTCATTAAGAGTTATTTTGTATACAACCTTTTTTCATAAATTAACACCAAGAATTAGAACTATATGATGGCTTATACTCCTTTTAGGATGTAACTCATTTGGTATATCATCAACTACAATATCCATGAATTCACTTAAAAAAATCTTGAATCTCTAAAGGCAATTCATCATGCTTAGTAGAATTAAAAACCATCTGAGGCTTACCAATAAGAGCATATCTCACATCTTCTTTTTTAAATTTATGTAGAAACTCTTTCCCACTAACCATCAATACCTTTGTGTCTTCTTTTATAGATAGATCATTTTATTTAATAGGCGTGAGAACATGCTTCTTATCATCCTTCACAAATGTATAAGTGTTGATTTTACCATCATGGATAGCTTGTATATCATATTTACATGGTATTCCTAAGAGGATATGACAAACATCCATTGGCATTATATCACATGTGATAGTATCTTTGTAATTCCCAATCTAAAATTCTACATTACATTGTTCATAAACTAGAATTTGATGGCCTTTTTGATGTCAAGAAATTTTATATAGAGTTGGATGGATTACCTTGCTCAATTTCAGATTGCTTATCATTTATATGGACACCAAGTTATCATTACTTCCACTATCAATGATCACTTGGTAGCATTTACCCTTGGCTTTTCATGTAGTTTTGAAGACTATTTTTATTTGAGGTGTCTCCTTAATCTCTTTAGATGGTTTTAACAAGATTCTCTTCATCAATAGTGATAATATTTATTCTAGGGCATCCTCTTGGATAAGAATAGTTACACTTTGTTCTTATTCTTCTTCTTGAGTGATATGAGAAATTCCTTGGCTGGTAGATGCATGGTCTAGACATTCATATGATCTATGCCCATATTTTCCACACTTGAAACACCTAACACTGAATTCTCCATTTTATACCTATATAAAAATGTCTTATCCATTTAAAAGGATACCTATCTATTAAAGATGATGCTATTACTTAAAATCTACTAGTTTCTTCTTAATGAACTTGAGGCTAATTCATTCCTCTTTATCATCCTCTTCTCCTATAGGGTCTGCTTCTTTCTCTAGCATGTGAAGGTTGCTTCCTTGCAAGCTTTTATTCTAATTTTAAGGCATATTGATATGCCTCCTCAAATTATTTATTCATATTAAGAGTGATCTCATTTTGTACATCAAACCTTAGGAAATTCAAATATCTTTGTTCTCCATATATTCCTCTATGTGGCTTACCCTTATAGTCAGCCTATAAAACTCCTGTGTATTCTTTTACTGCCATATATTTTAATTTCAAATTTTGAAGTTATTTTAAAATTTTGGTTTGATAGTCTTTAGTAATGAATTTACTTTTAACTTTGACACCATTCTATCCAAACTAGTTATTTTTCCCTTTCATTTCCTTTTCCTTTCTACTTGCATATCATCAGACGATAGGGAGGCATGGCCTTTCAATTTTATCATAAAAAATTCACTTTATTTTATTCTTCAACATTTTCATACTCAAAATATTTATCTAAGGCACTAATATAATCAATTAAATCTTCAACATTCAAATTTCCATCATACATAGGTACATCTACCTTTGGTTTGGAGGTTGCTCCCACTATTGCCTTCATAAGCCTCTCTTCAGGTCCTTCTATCTCTATTACCAATTCTTATTCTTTAGATCCTTCATCTTCCCTATCATTTAAATATTTAAGATTAAATCATCTCCTTTTTTCTAGTTCCATTACCTCTATTCTGGTATTTAAGTTTTTTATCTCTTCAAGTAACACTGCATTGGTCACTTGTCTCCTTGCTCTTCCTCTTGATTTAGCTCTTAATGCCATTATTTACCTTATTAATTTACACATGGAATTTTTTATTATGCACAATATTTTTATATAATACCAAATATGATATACTAATTATGTATCTTCTCAAGACACTTAACAAACTTTTCTTGTTCAATTTATTCTTTTTTTCAAAGCACGTCTTCTTAAAACAATCATATGCTAGAATGTCTTTGTATATTATAAAGATTTAAATTGATGATAAAAAAGATTATAAAGTAAATATATGGTCATATAAAATCATACATAAAATCATTAATGATGACAGTTCAACCTCAATATTGGTTTTGAAGACAATTCAATAAACTAGTCCAAACCTTGTTTTAGGCCTAGAGACCTAATGGTGCTCAAATAGGTCAAAAATCAAAATATAATTTTATAAAAGAAAATAAATACTATATGGGTTATATATAAACATATTAAATGTGTTTCAACCTTTTCCTAACCTTTCTAGGTTCAAAATTAAAAATTTGGACAAATTTCCTCTCTTGCTATCAAAATCACATAGAATTTAAGGTTTTGGGTACACACAATCAACTATAAATGCATATGTACACATCCTAAATGTCTAAAACCAATTTAATAACCTTATAAACTCTTTTCAATATATATAAAAAAAATTGAGGAATTTTCAAGGGTTAAATATAAAGTTATGACCCTTTTTGTCTACACAACCCTAAAACTAGGGTTTTCCTACAACTTCAAGTCCCAAGAGATTTTTATTGATAGCTCATATTAAAAATAAATATTTATTAATTAAAACACATATATAAAATTATTAAATACCATATCCAAAATTTTAAATACTTATTTTAAAACCATGCACAATATTAATTGTCAAACGAGTGATTATGAACAAGTTTTTAAAGCAAAACAGGGTCTGTGTGAATGAAAAGAAGTCTGTATGATCTTAAAAGATATTTATTTATTTGAGTAACCTATATTAAATCATAAAAATACTATAAATCAACAAAAAAATGTTATAGAATTATAAAATACTTCTATCTTTATTATAAAATATGTAAATATAGGGCTCCAATAATGACAGATTGTCATACTCTAACTCTATCTTCACAATGTAACCTGAGTATGATCAAATTTGAGTCTCTTGATCTATTTCCCTCCTTGGAAACCTCATATTAATTATGATATTTATATAATACACTTGTGATGCATTTTTATAAATAAACAATGTGCAACTCAAGTCCAAAATATGCTCTTTGACCTGTTTAAAATGAGAAAATAAACACAACAAACAAGCTTATTCAAGCACACATGGTTATTGATGATAATTATGAATTTATTATGTTTTATAATAACCCCATACTATGTATAATAACTTATATAACAAGTGAAACCTAAACCAATTTCTAAAAACATGTCATTTAGCTTTGATTTTACAATTTAAGCATTTGAAAATTTAAATTTGAACTTTGGTGGAAAACCACCAAATGGACTCCCTAGGCTAAGTCATCATTACTTAAGCACTCCAAATGACTAAATGAGATTAAAGTGACTCTTTTATACTCTAATAAACCTAATAATACAAAAATATAATCTCAAACTTATAGGGCTTTGACATGTATGTCAGGGTTCTTTCATTTGGTAATAATGACTTACTGTTTATATTTTATGCACGCCTGAAGATAGGATAAAAAATATATTTTTATTTTATTATGAAGGGAATTTATGAGACCATAATTGGTGGTGGGTATCCATATAGGGCATGATGGGATGAAAATAAATTGGTATTGAACATTATCCACTACCTTGAATATGTTGGTAACACCAATTTCATTCTGTCAAGCACCAATGGTAAAGTTATCCAACTACCGCTTCAACTTTGATAACATTTGTTATCAATGTTTCCCCACTCTTGAATAGTAGCTAAAACATTTATCTATGTGGGTTTAGAGGTCTAGGTCATTGGATAACATGTAATTTTGATTTATATATGTGTTTAAAGTGATGGACATGCACCTAGAGGTCCTATAGGTTGGAATTATAATTAGAGGAATAGAACTTATCTCTTCACTATAAAACATTTACATTTCTAGACCTATTAATGTAACTTGTGTCAAGGATTGGTACTGAAGGTTACATCAAAATTATTTAAGGTTAAAATATAGGGATTTTACATATTCATGAGGGTTCTTTTAGTTGGTGCCAAAAACTTATGATTTCTATTTTATGCACACCTAAAGTTAGGCTAAAAAACTATAAATTTCTTGTATTAAAAAGGGCATTCTTGAGGCCAAAGTAGGTGGTGGGTCTCTCAACTGGGCATGATGGGAGGTAAAAAATAGTAATATACATTATGTAATACCCCATGTGTGTTATAAATTCCAATTTCTAACCATGAAAGACTAGAGGTAGTTCTCCAACTGTCGCTTCAACTTTGATAACATTTGTTGTCAATGTTTCCACACTCCTAAACAATAATGAAAACCCACATCCAGGTGGATTTGGAGGTCAAGCTCATGGGATAATGTGTAATTTTACTTTACATATGTTTTAAAGTGATGAAATTAAACTTGGAGGTCTTGAATGTGGAAATCCCAGTTAGAGGACAAGAATTTATCTCTTCACTATAAAAATGTTACATTTTAAGACCCATTACTGCAACTTGTGCCACAAATTAGTACTTACGGTTACATTGATGTGATATATTAAAATTATAGGGATTATATATTAACATAAGGGTTCTTTTGGTTTATTCCAAATACTTATGATTTTTATTTTATGCATGCCTAAAGTTAGGCTAAAAATTGCATTTTTATTATATTGGGAAGGGTGTTCTTAAGGTCAGAATCAGTGATGGATATCTTGACTGAGTGTGATGGGAGGCTAAGAACTTGGTCCTATAAATTATCATCCACATAATATGTGTTGTAATCACCATTTTATATCCATGAATCATTGAAAGTGGAATTCTCCAATTGCCAATTCAACTTGGACAACATTTATTGTGAGTGTTTTTGTGTTCCTAAATAATGGAGTGAATACATGATGAGAAAAGAAGAAATGGGAAACTTGAGTGAAGTGGAGAGGGATAAAATAAAGTTTATGAACTGAAACAAAAGAGATATAATCACCAAAATATTCCAAAACCTTAAGAGACACGAGAATTAAAATTTTGCATTACTTCAGAGGGCTAAAGAAGAGTCTCTAAAAGAAGGTCAAAAAATATATGGAGAAAGAGATAACACAACATCACTTCATGATTACATGGGTGAATTCAAGTTGATTCCAAGAAGAGGAAAAACCTTTTGATAAAGGTAGTCACATCAAACAACTAAAATGTATAAGGTCATCTGAAGAAGGTATACAAGAGATGAGTATTCCATTGTTTGTTTCAATTGTACTTATAATATAAATGCATTATGCATATAAATTAAATGAATAAAAAACATCAATATCAAGTCCAAAATTATATTAAACTAGTTTATCAAGGGTATCCACATTACAATAGTGATAAATGGTGTAGCCTAGTCATGAGAGGCACTTCACAATAACATATGAATCTATCTCAAACATTATACCATTTTCTTTGATATAGTTTTAATTACAACACATTGAATGATTATAACTTAGTTTTAATAAATTACATGAATTAAATATTAAAGATGATCATATATAAATATGGCCATATAACCATTAAATTTAATTTTGTAATAATAACATGAGCTAAATTATACGTGAAAAGATGATCACCATAAAATGTGAACACACACATACATATCCATAAAATACATAAAGGAATACAAAATAAGAATATAATAGATTGTTAGGTAAATGCCATATAAGTATACAATGCCAATAATGTATACATTTCCATATAGGAATAAAAAAATTACATCATTTAAAAATGTAATAGAATGTTAGGTGAATGTCATATACACATACAATGCCAAAAATGCATACATTGACATACATACATATAAACAAGTACATCAACTACAACATCATACTCATCAAATAGTCTCCCTTTCTTTGCATTCTTTCAATAAGACTCTCCCTGAGATTCCCTAATTGTAGATGGAGATCCCTTAAATTCTTTGGATTACTCTAATGTTAGACTACATGTCCTTATATGTTTATAACTAACCTGTAGTTGAACCTAAGTACAAATATTATTAGAAAATTTACATCCTATACATGCAATCAAGTTCATAAATTGATTTTAAAATAGAATACAAAAATAATTTAAATATGCATTTAATACAATCTCATGATCATGATCAATCTACATGTGATGTTCAATAGTGTCAGTGATAGGTTGAGGTGCACGAAAAAGCCTATGAAATGGGGATATAACATAAAAATCTACCTTGATAATAATATAAATGGGACTATTAGATGTCATTGGATAACCTTGCATACACAATACATTCACATAAGTTATATTTTCTCAACTATATATTAAAATTATTAAAAATAATTATATTTACAATTCAAAATTATAAGTTTCGATGTACCTTAGTGAGTACCTATGCAGATGACATAAAAAACCAATGCTTATGTCTATCTAAACTTATAGAGATGGAAAATTCTCCACATTGGTCATCAATTGAACAAACAACCTCACTTATTTTTCTAGAAAATATTGAAGATATATGGCAAATTTATGTCCTTTATTAAACCCATGATTGGTTAAAATAAATTTCAAAACCCTTTTCTCTCTATACAAATTAGAAACCACCAGTAAATTTAGCTAAAGTATTTAAAAGGGGTTAAATGGAATAGTACATGCAAAAAAAGTATTTCAATGTCAGATACAAGAAATGAAACAAAGGGGGTGTTGTCATGTTTCTTGATTTTGATGTGTATGACTAACCATTACATGCATATAATTGAATTAGTTTAAATTCTAATCTTTTGATGTTTTATATAGTTCATTGCTAATATTTATAATATGTGTAAAAAAACACATGTTTATTGGTTATTACTTGATAGAAAGGAAGGGATATTTATATCAAAAGCATGTTGAAAAGCATAACTACATAGAAAAATAATAATAAATTGAAAAATCTATTTTATTTTAAGAATTGATTCTCAATTTTTTGATCCAAACTCATGGATCATCATTAGGAGAATAGGATCTCAAGAGATGGTAGGATAATACTGTAATAGAAAAAACCAAAGGGAGAATAAATAATAAAAATTATTCATCAACCCAAAGGAGTTAGCCAAGATTAGGATTAGTCAAAATTATTCTTTTTATTTTGAAGAAGATGATGAAGTAAAGGTTTCCAAATGTCACTTAATTTTGTGCCTTCATCTCTATTAAGATTATCTAGGTTTATTTCAATTTTAATATTTTCATGAATTTTCCTTTTAGTATAGTGATCCACTTTGGAAATAATTTTAGCATTATCAAGACAAATATGATGGCTTGTATTATGGGAGTGCTCAGCTAGGGCTGATTTGTTAAATCTATTATGTCTTAAATCAACATAATATTATTTTAACCTCACTTCTAAAGACCTACCTATTTCACCAATATATACTTTCCCACAAGAACAAGGGATGGAATAAATACCTTTATGGGAACCCATTAATTGGATATTTAATTGATTCAATCATCCTTCTTATTATGTTAGGAGGGGTGAAGGAAACCTTATTGCCTCTCTTAATTTTTTTGCTAATTTTTTTGTGGTTCCCTTAATGTAAGGAATGGAAATTCTTTTTTTCATGTCACCCTCAATAGGCTCCTTTATTATTACCAACGAGCATTTTAAGTTTATTTGCTATGACTTCTACCAAATTGTAGGTAGGTGAACCAATAGTATTAACTATTGGTCTAAGAGGATTACCTTCTTTATGAATTTTAGGTAAATCATAGATGTGAGGATCTTCTTCAGAATAAAAAGAATAATTTTGATTAATCCTAATCTTGGATGACTCATTTGGGTTGATGAATACTTTTTATGATTTATTCTCCCTTTGGTTTTTTTTATGTAGCATTTTTATCCTATCATCTCTTGAGCTCATATTATCCTGATGATGATCCATGAGTTTGGATCAAAATGTTGAGAATCAATTATTAAAAAGCATGTTATTGATCTCTAAAAATATAATCATAAGCTAATAAGGTATATTGTTATCCAATGAAGTTTTTTTACATTGTGCCCATTAACTTGATTTAATAGATGATCTTGTTTTTTTTTTTTTAAAATTTGCATGAGAAAAGATGTGTTTCTATGTAGATTAATTCACAAGTTGTTGTTGTAGATATGAAAAGGAAGAGAGATTTTCTTTGAGGTATTCTCAATAAACTACAAGAGGATGCCAATTTTGGGTATGGGTTTTTTCAAGATATTGACATCCATTATGAAAATGAATCTCTCAAAAAAGGAACATCATGGAAGGAATAAAATGAAATAAGGGAAATAATTATGGATGAGTTAGGCATGCATACTTTGGAAGATGTGCTTGTATAATAATATTTTGATACTATGTCTAATTTTGGAGTACATGCCATCATCACTGATGTGCAACCATTTTCATTTATTCATTATATAATGTTCACGTTTATTGTTGTAGTTACACTCCATTATTTTTGGTGTGGAGATGTAAAGTTTATTAAATGTCATAAACATTATTTTGGGAGATATATTATAAATTATTTGAAATATAACAAACATTTTTTTGACTATGCAAATATGATGATATGTTATTTGAATTATCTTTTGATTACCATGTACTTATGAAATGATGGCTACATGTTGTAATTTTATGTAAATGACTATCAAAAGATAAATTATAATTACATAAAAATGAGTACATGTATTGATACTATTATTCTATTTCCATTGTGCATCTTTAGGATATTTCTAATTTTTAGGTATTCGATGTGCAAACATCATTTAAAGTTATTTAGATAAAATCAATGTTTAAAACTATTGTACATGTTATTAATTCATTATCATTTATATATTGTAATATTTCATATTCATAATGTGTATTACATATTAGTCAAATGAAACATCATTTTTTGTAGGATGTAATAGATGGGAAAACATGGGATCAAATTATGCATCTCCCATTGTAGCATCTAAGTGAGGGTTTATTTGACTATAATAATTTCACTTGTGAAATTTTATTGACATTAAAAATGAAGACTTGTGGGTTACTTGGATGGATGGTAATAGGTTTGATGACTTTGTAAAAAGAGAATCAAGAAGGGAGTCATTCCCTACAAATTTTCATGTTTAACATGCATGAAAAAATCACCTATACTTGACAAGTAAAGCAGGATCAACATTGATTTTGAATGTGTCATGTTATTAACATCCTATTTTAGATATCAAGTGCATCTATATTTGTATGTTTTTATATTCCATTTGTATGCCATTTATGTAATGAATATTTAATTTACATGCAATTGATATATTTAACATATCTGTATAGATATCAGTGTTCATATGGGCCTGATGATTTCTAGGAAATCTATGCCATGCCAAAATATAGGTCTATACTACCAAACATGTGAAATTGTAGCTAGTTAGGATGAAAATATATAAGGTGTGGATGTTAGTGTCATTTCAACACATGCCAAATGGTCATTAAACCTGATCATGTGTTGTTCACATATAATAAGGTATAACATATAGATAATGAAAACAATCATTATCATGGAAAACAATATGAATAGTTCAAGGGAAAGAAATATATTTTTCTCCTTACATTAGCCACCAACTAAATGAATGGGTTCATAGGCTACTATTGTTGGGAATGTATGATGATATTATCCATATTAAACACCATGAGATGGTGCATGAGAAACTTTTATTATTTAATGGGGAAGTATAATGGGATTATTTATTGAGTAAGGATGATATATACAAGAAATAACATTAAATCAAGGAGGACAAATATGTCTATAATCCCAATGATGCATAAATTGTCTAGGAATGGGCACTGGTAAATCCTAAAAATTGGTTTGTCTATTAGGGATATAATGGGTAATAGATTGATGGGGATGGGGAAATCCACTTTGTATTAGGCATCCAACTCCCATAATAGTTGGAATGGTTTTTGAGATTTGGGAAGTGCAACTTATTGGTGATGGACTCAATGTTTAACAGGTATTTAATGAAGGTATGTTTTTAATAATAGTTTATATTATAGATATTTTATAACACATAAGATCATTTAAATTATGTATTTCTATACAATTCCAATTGTATAAGTTTCTAGTGTTTAATTCCAAACACCAAGGTGTGCCCATTTCATGCATCATTATGTCATAGTCTATACTAATGACATCAGACAATGGATGGAAATATTTTTACAGAGAGTACATTTGAAAGACATTGAGTGGATAATTAGTGCCTTCATAGTAGATTATGGTAGTGTGGAGATAAAATATATTAGGTCTCTCTTCATTATTTATATATGCATCATGAATTTCATATGTTGAATAACTTATAGATACTATAAAATATTACAAAATTATTATGTTATGTAGGGAGACATTCAATTATGAGGTCTAATTATGCAACTAACATATTCATCATGAATGGTTGATGAATTTGATTACAAAGATGAAAGAAGATGATGTAAGATGACTGATGTTTAATGAGTTGGGGTACATAATACATAGTTTCACTTGCAAAGACATGGAAAATAGGGAGTCCAAAAGTTCATAAAAAATTATCACTCCACATAGGCCAATTTTGTTAAATATTGGGAGTAACATTAGATTGACAAGGTTAGAATGTGGTCATGATGCTATCGTATCCTTTCATAAGTAAATAAATAAATGTAGCCATAGAATCTTACCATTCCCATTTTAAAAGTCATTTCTTTAACACAATACCAATTTTTGTATAGTTTAGAGTGGATTTGTTATAATAGGATTTAGATGAACATGTTTTTTTAGTTTAGCTACTATTTACCTCAAGATATCCCTACTAGTCATATGCATTATATATTTACACTTCTCCAGAATTTATATAACTCCCTACTTCATTTAGAGTGTTGTAAAATCTTCAAATCTATATACACTATTAAAATCATGTAGATTAAATTTGGAAAATGTATTGTATTGAGAAAATGTCTCTATGAGAGAAATGCCATTTTGTAGTGCTAATAAATCTTATGGAACTATCTAATATTATTTATTATATTTTTTGATTAGTACAATATAAATTTGATCTCTAAATTATGTTCACCCTTATTTCTAATTCATACAAAGAAAATAAACTTTAATAAAATAGAATATATGTGGGAAGTATTTAATAAAATTGTGTTCATATTAGATTATGTGTTATCTATGGAGTATAAATTCCACCATGTTCAACATACAATAAACTAAACATAAATTTAACATACAATACATGCCACTATGTTGAACATAGAAAGAGTATATCTAAACCCATGGGAGTAATATAATAAGTATTGGGATGAGACAAAATGATGTCAAATATAATATAAACCAGTAATTTATGGGATTCAATGTATATAAACTAGTAATTTATGAAAATGTTCATAATTTACAAGCTTATAAATCAGTAGACAATGTTTCAATTAGTTTAAAACTAAAGTGTCAAGAAAACATAACATATCAGTCACATTACTAAATTCACATAACTAATTGTCAATGTTTGTATTTGGAATACCATAGTTACTTTGACTCATCCTATGAACTTACCCAAACATGATCTCATACTTTACCTTCAAAAGTAGTATCTCATGGTCATAAATGATAATCATTCCTTCATGATTTATTTTCATGGCCTTAGCAGTCTTTCCCCTAAAGTCACATAGTGATTTTATGTAGGCATGGGTAGTTTCTAGGTCAACACATTTATTTTCAAGTTCCATCTTCTTAACCCTCAATGTGGAAATGGTATAGTGAAACTCCTTAACCACTCTATTTATCTTAGCTAGTGCAGTTTCCAACTTCTTAACACTTATCCTTGAACTTTCTAAAAGCTCAAAAAAAATGATTTTCCCTCTTGAGATATTCTTTATGTAGCATCGCCAATGATAGTTTCAAACCAAGATGGTATTCAATTGACATGATGCTCTCACATCTCATCCTTGTAATAATTTATTCTATCTCATTGAGCATGTGGGTGGCTACATGAAGATATTCATTTGATAAAATATCTAAAAAAATACATGGCTAAGTCAATATGAAAATTTAATCAAAATTACAACCACATAACTAGAAGATGACATAATGAGTTTATAACATATGCAAAATAAGTGAATAAGGAAATGCCAAATACAAATTCATTCCTCCACCTTTATTATTTATTTAGTGTTCATTACATAATATGTAAAAAATAATGTCTTAGTATATAAATAATATGGTGCTTTCCATCTGGTAAGTTAATGGACTAACTATGATCAATATTATCAAGTTAGGTTGTGCACTTAAGGACTATAAGTTTTAAAATAAATGACCTCTACTAGACATAGACTCATCAAAAAGATATATTTGTAACATATGTAAACTACTCTATTTGTAATTTTTTTTGTTTGATTAACCATTGACACAATTAAATGCATTATTATAAGTCCAAATAAGGAATATGTCCCCCCTGTTGCATTTCATAATTAGATTCCCAACATTAAATCCTATAATTGAATATTCTCTTACAATACACCTACAACAAGAGTTATAATGCATAGAAACACAATGAAATATTAAAAATAATTATTTGTTAATATTTATACCAATTACTTATCTGAGCTTCAATTGGATTTCCCATTATCAATATGTAATGCTCAAACTCAACTATGTAGGCAAGTGTTATGTAGCTAGTAATATATTAAGAGTATATAAATAGAGATATCCTTTCACTTATAAACCAAAATAACCACTACATATATCTTGTATAATATTTTAAGTAAGAAATGACATGACCAATATATATATATATATATATATATATATATATGTATGTATGTATGTATATATAATATATATATATATATATATATATATATATATATATATATATATATATGTATATATATTATATATATGTATATATATTATATATATATATATATATACATACATACATATATATATATATGTATGTATGTATATATATATATTATACATACATACATACATACATACATACATACATACATACATACATACATACATACATACATACATACATACATACATACATACATACATACATACATACATACATACATACATATATATATATATATATATATATATATATATATATATATGTAAAATTGGGTGAAGTTCAAATAGAAGTGAAGAAATTAGTATTATAAACTTGTTCATGAATCTACTATTGAAATTGATGATAAGTTCGTTCACATCTAGCAAGAAATATTTATTCTAAAATTGGCTAGAAGAATATTTGAGTGTCACTTATGGAACTTGAGTTGTCAATGTAAAGTGAAGAAAACACATAAAAATTTGAACCATGACCTAGCTTGTAAGACTTTTAATAAGGAACATACAAATTAGAAGGCATGCTAAATTAGTAATAAGAACATTAAAAATAGAACATCCTAATTTTTTCTAGTTATAATCGCTCATAACTGGTCACACATTTAACAATCCATCCTAACTTTTTTCTATGTCTCAATGGCTAGTTCATAAAAAAAACTCCATAACTTCTTATAATTTTCAAGTTTACTCAAAGATACACCTTAGAATATTATGGAATTTAAACATTGGAATTGATATGCAGTATGGGTGGTGTTGATAATGATCAGTTTGAATTAAATTAAATTGATCCTCCTTTCTTGGCCTCATTATTATCCAACTAGATTTATGTGTTGTACTCTATAAGTCTATATGGTTATAAATGATTGTATGTTTCAAGATAATGTGGAAATATAACCTATCAATCGGTTAGTTTTAGATTATAAGGAAGGTTTTTTTGAAAACTATTGTCATGGATTTACAATAAACCAAATGGATTTTTGAGGACAGGGTATGCATGATGAATTTTGGTCGTATTTATTATATTTCTATTATATGGGTTTATATGGCTCAACAACACTTATCCAACATGTTTGGATTTCAAATGTTGTTACATTTTACACTCATGTTTATCAAGGTAGCCACAAAAGTGTGCTTAAAATAAACTATTCATTATTTTAATGGGTATGTGTACCTTATTCCAAATGTCTCATTTTGACTTAGACTAGAAGTATTTTGTCTTAAGGGTTGGTAAGTGTGGATGTACACACACCAAATTCATTTATTAAAACATCAAAGTATTCTTAAACAAGTATATTTTTTCAAATTTTAACAACATTTCAAATGATTTTAACAATGCTTGAATTGAAAGGGGTAGAGTTGGCAACCTACAATCACATGATGGAACAAGTTTTCCCAATCCAAATATAATTGTAAAAACCTTTCTTTCATCATATATCTCATAATATAATTTGGAAAATGGTTTTAAAACTATTTACATCCACAAATAAGTAGTCAAAATTCACCTAACTCCATCCCTTCCACTAGAATTTGCAGTGATAGTCAAAGAAAAAGGTTTAGCCCAAAATGATATGTAAATTTATCTAATATTGATGGTTACAATGTGATGCCCAAAGTGTTTTTGTATTATCAGCTTCAACTAGGATATGTAGTTAATATGGACGATGGCATTTTTTCCATTTTATATACAAATAGGAAATTATACAAGAGTTATTGGTTCAAGTTTCAAACTATAAAATCAATACTTTGTAGGTGTGATAATAAACCACAACACACAAGCTATAAGATGTCTAAAATATTTATAAACAATAAAAACCAACATATAATACCATTAATTTGTACCTCCAACATGCTCATTATGATATTTTAAAGTGTTTCATTCCTCCTTTCCCCTCTTTCTCTTCCTTGAACCATAGTCCATAGACATTCACTCAAGTGTTGTGTGAATTTCTTGAATAAATAAAGACAACAAATGAGATAAGTGGAGGGAAAAGAGACAAGTCATGCATAGAATGCTATATTGCACTCCATCCCACTATGGTTACTTGTCTACATACATAGTGACATGCAAATATGTGCACTTGATCAATAACATTTGTAACATTATAGAAAAAGGTAAACATGTGAACATGATAAATTACCTGTCAACATCATTACATATCATACATATATACATTATTGCATGAGTACATGTGAGTATCATCACAAAATTTAATTATGTATCATCATGTAATACATCATTGAATGCAATATTAACCACCAAAGTGTTAATTAAATTATAGATAAATGAAACAATTTATAGACAACACAATTCATAAATGAAACACTAGTATAAAAATGTCATGTCTAAAATAATATACATCATTACACATCATACATGTCATGTCCAAATAATAGGTATCATTACACATCATATATGTCATGCCAATATGTATATATCAAGAATAATGTCCAAAGCAATAGCTGGAAACCAATATCCATGTTCATAACATGGACATGGAACCTCATGTCAAGGATAAAATAGTGGAAATGGATGAGAAATGAATGCAAGTATATGCATATGTCACCCTTCCATGAAGACACCTACATTTCAAATTGTCAAGGTTATAAAGCTTGATGAAAATCCATAATAACACACCAACATGAAGAATAAACATATTAGTTTGAGAAATAATATGTGAAAATCAAACCTCTAAGAAATGGCTCAAATGATTTAGATGGTGTCACATCATCTAAATCCAAATCAATCATCATTTCTATCATCATCACTCAACAAAACAATAACATGGGGGTATTGTGCTTGCTCCGTGTCATTCCTCTACAAAGGAGTAATAAATAATATTAGATCAACATTGGTGAAAAATAGAAGTATAATAAAAATTGATTTGGACATAGTCATTCACTTTACTTACATGAGTCATGTTTTCATGAGAAATTTCAATTTTTTGGGGCTGTCAACAAATATTTTTACATTTTCATGAACAATACTTCCTCAAAGTAATGTGACTGTCATCACTAGAATGGGTATGAGGGTCATATCTCTAAATTCTAGGCAATTATTTCTACAAAAATATAAAATTTAATAATCTAAAACCTAAAATTAACTAAAATTTTACTTAATGCAAACTATCTAATAAATCACATCTAACATGACGTCCACTATTACCTGCACCTTGCCCTTGCTCTACCCATTATCTTTTCACTTTATTTATTGATAGTAGATTATCCTAATTATAAAATATTTACTTCTCCATTCTAAGTTTTATCTTGAATTGTATGCAAAAAACTAGTCATTAATAGCCTTCAAGGCTATCTCATTGAGATCACATGATTGAGAGACATTTACCCTCACCACCCATGATATTTCCAGCCTATTTTTCTTGTTGAAGCTCTAGTTTTTAAAGAGTTAGTCTATATACTTGCATTCCTTTTGTATTTTTGTGTATGATATTCCCCTCAGCTTCCTTTTCCCACTACCAACATGCCTTGAGGGCACCTTTGGAATGGACTGCTAACCATGAGTCTTTAGATACTGAGTTTTAAGTTTGTCTAGTGACCAAAATGGATGACCATCGTCATCACAAAATTTGTTGCATGGCTGTAATAAGTAATAGTGAAAATATCACTTCACAATACATGTATCCATAATATTATATTATTTGAAAAATTATGATTCAAAAAATAAGTCATTTCAGGTTATAAGCATAAATCAACAAACTAAAGAAAATGTCCTCAAAGATAAAAAAATGTTTTGATAGGTTTTGGTTTGTCATCCACATCAGATTATCAGGTTTATAGAAGCCAATCACTATCATCATCATCATCTACATCCTAATTGACATCTTCATTAGGATTTTATGAATCCACCTTGTCTTACCACAATGGTCAACATATATATGACAATCCAAACACATGTGAAACAAAAAACAAGTATGAGCATGACGAAGGAAATAAAAATACACACAACTGATACTCACATTTATGGAGATGAAGTCATTATGTGAGTCATTATCACCCTCATCACCATGGATTCACTCCACCCATCTAATTAAAATAAAAGAAACAACATAAAAAATCAGAAAGTGTGTCAAAAGTGGTATATTATTAAGTATTATAGGAATTCAAAAAAAAAACATCTATGAAGAAAATGAATGAACAAAGATTAATTACAAACAATAGTTCTCATACATCTTAGGGCACAAACTCATTGTATTGGTCATGAATGATCTCATCACCTTGACTCTACGCCACCCCTTCTTTCTATAATATTACAAATCAAAAACTAGATGAAAACTTAGAAAATATTGAGTATAATACAAATGCAAAAAGAATATTAAATTTTTATTGGAAAATATAAGGAAAATTAGTAAAAGTACATGTGTTGTCCCCTCTCTACATTCATATTTATAAAATAATTAAACACCCACCAAGATACACTACATGGTATTAGAATCCATAGAGTGGCTATCCTAACCCCATGAGAATCCCACCCCCACTAGTGGATGCACCATCTGAAATCCTCTTAGGATATCCAACAAGTTGATGGGAATGTCTAAACTTAGGGCATGTTTGTAATGAGGACTAACTACAAATTTCCTTCTCCTAAAATAATTGATGTAACAATTGATAACATCATTAAAAAAAGGACTATTTCAAATAATTTGGACTTATACCCACTAAAGTGGAGTGGAGAAAATATTCTTCAAAAATAATTTTCTTATATTCCAAATAATTTGTATTGTTTCAAACCATTTGGACATAGATCATTTCAAATGAATTACACTATTTTGAACAATTTGGACTTATACTCACTAAATTGGAATGGAGAAAATTTTCTCCCAAAATAAATTTTCTATATTTCAAATAAATTGGACTATTTCAAACTATTTGGGCATAGATGATTTTGAATAAATTGGGCTATTTCAAATAATGTGGACTTATACCCACTAAAGTGGAGTGGAGAGATCTCTCCATTTTTTTATATTCCAAATAAATTGGATTGTTTCAAAGCATTTGGGCATAGATCATTTTGAATAAATTGAGATATTTCAAATAATTTAGACTTATACCCACTAAAGTGGAGTGGAGAAGATTTTTTCCAAAAATAAATTATATATATTCCAAATAAATAGGACTATTTCAAACCATTTGGGCATTTATCATTTTAATTAAATTCATATTTTTTTGAATAATTTGGACTTATACCTACTAAAGTGGAGTGGAGAATATTTTCTCCATAAATATGTTTTCTATATTCCAAATAAATTGAATTATTTCAAACCATTTTGTCACATATCATTTTGAATAGATTGGACTATTTTGAACACGTGGCACCCTTTTGGGCCTTTAGATCGATCATTTATCCTTCAACATATATTTTATTAGTGGGACATGTGGCACCATTTGATAGGCCAAATTATGGATGAAAACATAATAAGCAATTAGTTCATCTACTAATATAATCTCATTTGATGTTTATAATCAATAAATACACTTGAAATAATCATATGATGAAGTTACATTCTTCTAAGCAATGTTTCATAGCTACTATCATGTATTTTTTGCTTCCTCCCAAGAATGTGATGATATATGCCATTTTGATTTGCCAATCCTTTTCATCTTTTCAACTTCCATTTCTAGTATATTTAATTAACGTAACATAACTCATTTTCAATTTTTGATTTTTAACACAGTTTTGAGAATTACAATTAATGAACATCATGTTGACAATTTAAAATCATCTCGAAAGGTCCCTTTAAAAATAACTTCATCCAATTTCTTTATGTTTATATTTAAGGGATTATAATATCTTTTCCTCCAAACAAACATGAATAAAATTGTGACCCATGGCTTGAAGGAGTAGCCTCAAATGATTATCTTCTATCATTGACCAAATGCCAACGTGAGAAAAAGATTGCAATGCCTCCAAAATTTATTTGAAATTATCTTGAATGTAGTATGACATATTTTCTATTTTATAATCTTATTTTTTCTCATATCATTAATTTACATATCTTTCATTTTATGCACAACAAATAATAAGTCATCCAACCCCAAAATCAATAGTTTTTTAGAAGTCAATTTCTCCTCCTTTGAAATGTCTACAATTTATTAAAAAATAAAGAAAATCATTTTTTAACAATATTATATTATAAGAAATATAACATGGAAATTTTCTAAGAAAATGTTTTACATATTACTAGATTGGTCATTGATGAGATTTTAATTTGCATTTCATATTGTAACATATAAACATAATGCATTTCATTTGATGCATATTTTATTTCATTTCCTTATACACACACACACACACACACACACACACACACACACACACACACACACACACACACACTTGCTCATGCACATGTAACTATACTCATTATACATGGATGTACTATTTCTATTGCTAGTTTTGTATATACATATGCATATACATGTTCATATTGAATCATTATAACTTGACCATAACTTGATCATATTTTAAAACAATCTCATTTTTCCATAACTCATATCTCATATATGTTGATATGAATTTAATATTGATCAAACAACATCTATATTCTTATAGTAATGAAAGTATCAACTATCCTTATGCATACCAATACATATTTATATGTTTATACAACCTATCAAAACAAACAAAATATGATTTACTCATTCCAAGCCAAAGTTCACTATCACTAATTTAAAATGAATATAAACCTATAGTTGAACCCCCTTCATATACTTCCAATAAGACACATCAAATTAAAACGTATTTAATGCAATAACAATATAATTGTTTCTAGCAGATATAATTTATTCATTTCTTTCCTTATATAAAAGAATTATTATGTCTAGAATATGTATATATATATCTAATTACTTCTATATATATTTCCATTTTTCATCAAAATATTCTTAATATGAAATCTATTCTTCATTGAATTTTTCACAATCATAATATTTTTGTCCATTTAAAGAAATTATTTTTATATTGATAAAGATCATGGATACTCAACATCAAAATTTATAGTATTGAACACATAGTATAAAACATATTGTTTTATTTTAAAATGGGTAATTTAAACATATAATCAAAATTTTAATGGGTAAATACAACCACATTCAAGTTGACATAACAATAAAATGAACTCATACTTCCAAATCCCAAGCTGTTGGAAGTCTATATTTTATTATCTTATACAATATCCTATCCATGAATAAAAATTCAATTGTAATTTGTTTAAATAAATAAAAATAATTAATATATTATAGTGTATGAAATTGTATAATTACACATTCATTGAAAGGGTTTTTTGCCTTTTTATAGTTTGTGCAGATACACTCTTTCATTGAACCTTTGGTTCTTTATTCCTTGCAAGATATTATATCATGTAGTATATAAAAATTATCATCATCAATTGATTTGATATTTATATTTTAAAAATGTGTCTTATTGTAGAGTTTTATCTTATGTTGTTTTCGTGGAGGCAACAAGCTGTAGAGCTATGTCATGGGTTGTTTTGTTGGAGACATAAAATTGTAGAGCTATGTTGTGAACTATTTTAATTAAGACATAAATAGGTGAATAAATATTTTTTCAGTATTATAAATAGTTGATAAATAAAAAAATACATAATTATAGAAATATACATAATCTTATCTTACCTTCTTCAACTTACAATGTGTCATATTTATTGATTTAATTTTTTTTTAATTGTTTCTTCACTTGCATGCAATGAGATTAGTGATACACAATGAAAGATTGCTAAGCCATTAGGTTTGAAAAATAAATCATACACATTGAAAGATTTTTAAGACGTTATATTTGAAAAATCAAGCATGATTATAAAATAAATTATAAATGTTATGTACATGGTATTGATCGAAGCGGTTGTTCTTGTATTGGTTACTCTGAATTTGTCAAATAATTTTGAAATTAAACATTATAAATTGTTTATTCTTTTGTTTCTGTAATGCAATATAAATTCCTTTACAATTATGTGCACCGATCCAGCGCTTATATATATCCCTAGCACTTCACATGTATTTGAATTGTTGAAAGTAGAGATAAGTCTCTCCCAAAAGAAGTTATCTATTTAATTTTTTAATGGCCTTCCTATTTTGTGTGAACCAATCATTTAAAATGTTGGTACATCTTTGTTGATGTCAACACCTTCCTCTAATTTAATTTGTTGTGAATGGAGGATGAAATATTCATGTTGAAAATTAGTGGAATCTTAAGAAAAATTGATACCTATAAAATGAATCCAATTGAATCCATCACTATATGGATCCCAAAGTATGACACCCATTTTTTACATGCAATGGAAATCACCAACACATAGATTTACAAAAGAGTTATAAATTCCATAAAAATGTTCAAGTTTGTGAATGATGAATACATTAAAAGCCCTAATAATAACTTTATCATTATATCCTTGAAGAAATAGGCAAAAATGTTATTCCTTAAAAAATTCAATGAGATTCAAAAGATCAATAATTATCAAATCAACATTCAAACCAACAATGAATATTGCATTTAAATCTTCTAAAATGGATAGCCAAAGACATGGGATCTTGTAATAGCAGTTGAATATTTTTGTATTTATCTTGGGAAGCTCACCTCCATCACTATGTAGATATTTTATCAATATGCTCATTGAATCTAGAGATAATGCTTTCCATATTTTTTTTTATAAATACCTTCATTCAAGACACAAATCTCCAAACCTTTTTACAAAAATTGTATAATGCTCCAATATCTCTTCAGGTGTGATTATTTTTTTTGCTAGTAGTGTCCAATCATGGTTGGTGAAATAATTTGCATTTTTTTAATAATATGTTACTTTTCAACTTCAATTTTTTGCACTAAGTATCCATGTTATTGTACCCAGGGGTTTTCAAGAAGAAAATAAACCCTTTCTCTAATAAATCTACTAGTTCTATTTTTTATTTGCTTGAAAGCTCTTGAATATTTCTAAGTACTATTGTACCAATCAAATTTAAATCTTATTTATCTGAACTAGGTAAAGTACCACTTTTAAATAAATAAAATGTATTATCAAAAAAATACCAAATGGATTGTTCCATAAAAATAAGGTATTTTCTCTCCTATAATTATTGCGTTGAACAATTCATTTGTGTGAACAATTGTCTATCTTGTTCATGCATTTCCTCCATCTATTTTTTTTAACTGTTTTAAGATTCTTCCAACCTCTCAGTTGGATAAGGTCACATGTAGATCAACATATTTCTACAAATTAATTATTATAAATTATTTCATTGGACTAATTATACTGGTTACATATTTTGTGCACAATATAGAATGAAGCACAAGTTTTCAAAAATTTTGCCCCTCTAATAGAACATTTATTTCTCAATAACAGTGAATTATATTTCTCCTCTGTAATAATTATCCATTATGATATAATTGTGTTGGCCATCTAAAATTTTGAACCTTACATTTCTCTCTCCATCATATCTTATAAGACTTATTTTGATTTGATAATACATCAAGGGTTATTTGGATCAAAATGAATTAACAAAGCATCCTTCATTAAAACCTCATAATGTTTTATAAATGAATGAGTTATAACATTCACCACTCTTTCATTAAAATTTATTATTTTGATATTAGCATCCCTCAATTCATAGAGCTCTATAGAAATGTTCAAGGCATAATTGCTAGAGGAAATATACCATGTAGAGAATTTACTATATGTTTGATCAGAAGTTTGTGTTAACAAAAGTGTATCAACCTTTTGTTTAATCTATTTTTTCTCTATTGGTGTGAGTAATTGTATAGCCTCTTTAAAATCTTCATAGAAATATGTTTCCCTTATCTTGTTTTCTTGAATGTTTTTTTTGTTATGACTGTAGGGTATCTTATATACATATTTACATGGTGGAAAGTATACAAAGTTGTTTCCCCTTGTTTATGTTTTTATTTCAACATATTTTATATTATAATGAGTAAATTATATCTACTTATCAACCCATATATTTGAAGGTTGTCATAGCTATTCAAATGAAACCCAAATGTTTTATAAGGAGAAAAAATATTTTTTATCCATTCCATTTTACTAGGTGTAAATTTATTGAAAATTCATTATTATCCATTCTATACTTATAATTGGAATTGAAGATCATCTTCAAGTTCATCCTTATCATAGGCAAGAATTATTGTAATCCAAGAATATTATTTTTTGATATAGTGTTAATCAAATAAATATTTAGATTTATATTTGACAGAATAAACAACTCAAAATACCAATCAACAAGAGGAATTTTGTCACCACCATAAAATGGAAGATGGTGATACATTCCTAATTTTAGTTTTGTTAGTTTAAATGGTACTATATCCAAATTATCTTAGAGTGAGGCCTTCTTCTACTTTTTAAGTGTGGGAATTCCTTTCTCACCTGAAAATATTCTGCAAAGTAATTGAAATGATTTAAAAAATGATCTTTTGTGAAATGCAAGTTACATTTTGAATCAATTAATGAAATTATTTGTGATTAAATAGTGCTTAATTGTATATAAAAAAATGTGAATTCTATACTACAATATAATATACATATTAAATATTCATAATATATACACTAACCCTTACTTAAACTAATAATTTATGACCAAATTAAAAATAAATTCTATGTAGAGAAATGTAAATATAATTCAAATGGGATGGCCTAAAAGTTGACTGTACATTTCTAACATATTAGGCACTAGATAATATAATCTGATGGGCAAAGGAATCCGTAATTTTTTTTCAAAGGATAAATATGAGGGAGAAGTATGTTTCTCATATGTGTTAAAACACCCATCAATAGGTACCTTCAAGCTATATCATAGGAGATACCTTTCAAACATGCACAAGAGTGAATTTTTCCTTCAAGGTATTTCCTAGGAGATACCTTCAAGTTAACCATGATGGTATTACAAGTGTATTTCAAGGAATTTGAATTAATATCCTAAGAGATACCTCAAAGGGTGGTGTCATATGTTCTAAAGGATGTTGAATGTATCTCCTAGTAGATACCTTCAACATGCACACAAGTAGAATTTTCCTTCACAGTGAAAGCACTACTAAGTGATAACTTGATAACTTGAAGGGACTTAGAATAATTTCAAGGGTACCTTCAAGGTATCTCCTAGGAGATACCTTAAACTTACCCATATAGGTATTTCAATGCCTTTGAAGGCATCTCTTAGGAGATATATCGAAGGGAATTTTCATACATTCAAGGGGATGTTGAAGGTATCTCCTAATAATTAATAATAATCACAAATGTAATTTTTATGAAATCTAAAATTGGGATCTAGGGTAACTTGTAGTGCATGTATACAATTCCCATTATTGCATCTAGAAGATATGACATCATATAAAAGTTTCCAGATGCTGCTTATCTTTGTGTAAAACCTATTATCATACCCTGATGCGAATTATTTCCCTGGGGAAAAATTTAATGCTGAGGAAGGACAAGGTCATCAACATGTCCAAAAATGGAACCTAATGGATACTTTTCCCATAGAAAATAAAAATAAAAAATCAAAGAAAGTAAGAAAAAAATGGATACTAGGGAAACTAGTTTATTTAGGAGAGACATCCCAATGAAAACCCCCATCTTGAACTTAGTGATATGTATGGGGTTATTATACTTTGGGATGATAATTTTGTCAATGATAAGCCTAGTTACACCATGGTTTCATGTATGATAAGGCATCCTACATGGCATGCACACTAGGACAAGGTGGTCAAATTTGAATTAAATGAAGGTGATTAACTCATAGATGTTAACGAGTAATGGTGTATGAACTATAAATTAATGTAGGATATCTCAAGTATTTTCATCAAACCCTCAACCAAGTTCACATCATTCAATCATTTTAGCTTGAGTATACTTTATCTTCAAGCAATCCCAAGAGCTCTAACTATTATCACAATGAATTGAGAAATTTAGATAAGTGAATAAACAACATTATCAAAAGCTTGAGATATACCAATACTTAGTATAGTTACCCTGGCATCATCTTCTAGAACTTACATGATAGCCTTGGTACTATCTATGTTTTCAATTAAGGACTCTATAGAATACCTAGATACTGTGTTTGAGTCTATTACATTTGAGAGTCCTTATTCAAATTATTTAGCATTATGGGAAGTAGTAAAGGATGACAATATGTTTTCACTATAAAAATATATAGAAACTAATAAAATACCTATTCTCGCTCAAGTGTTAGGCCCCACACTATGTTTTTGTAAAACCAAAATTGATGCCATGCATTGATTTGATATAGGGTCTATTCTTTGAAGGAGTAATAATGGATGGAGGTTATCTACATTAGGTAGAGAATGACACTATTATTGCATACATATCTAAAAAAGTATTCAATAGGTATTTAATATTTCCTAATATAAATGTTACATATGGTTTACATACTATAGTTAAATGTAAAAAGGAAAACCATCTGGAGTGAGCTCTTTCAAAATAACTGCTACCTAGGGAGAAATTCACCTTTGAAAGGACATGCCAAGAGCCCAATCCCCATTACCAATTTTAGAATGGGAATCCACATAGGGATGGCACTAATAAATAGGGTATTTGGCTATGTTAGTATCTATTATGTATACTTGGAATGGGTTCCCCTTATAGACATTTTAACTACCTCAGAATGTACCTATGCATTGGGGGAAATCATTAGTGCATGAATCTAGGAATGGATTCTAGAGAAGAATAAGTGACCATGGGGGGATATTTCTATATTATGTCTTATCTATTGGATAAAATCATGGGCACTGTGTATAGGCATAATAGAGTCCTATGGGAGCCCAATGATGAGGTCATAAAAATAGGATATGTGACTACTACAACTTTGTGCATATTTATTCATATATAAGGAACATGATATATGAATACTAAAATTAGAGGTAGTGCACAATTGGAAGTAATGATGGAAGCTAAGGTTATATTCTTGTATTCCTTAAATGAAAAGAAAACACTAGCTACTTTAGCCTCCATGCTAAGCACTATTCCATCTTCTCTTCCATCATAGTCCATAGGTCCACAAGAAGGGAGAATAATAAAGACATACTTGAGGATGCCTAAGGACATACCATAGACACATCCAACTTAGGAGGTAGACAAGGAGGAAATATAATAGGAAAAGGTTCTGAGCTTACAAGCACTCAAGGCCAAAGCACCTATAAAAAGGGAATCATCTAATAAGGGCCCCTTTCTCATAGCTCCATTGAATTCCTCTTATGTCCTTACATATAGTTTCAATTACCCCTTGTTTTGTTATCTCCACATTTATTCCTCAACATATAGTCTCAACAGGTCTATTATTCCTAGACACATGCATGAGTTTGCCTATAACCATAGATCTTGTTCCCTCTTCCACTACTATAATTTCTATCCCTATGGTTTCCATCCCTTTCATTTCTTTTCCATTGACATCCATTCAATCAAAATTAGCCTTGTCTGTCCTAGCCATTACTCAATTCATGCCCTCAACTACAACCCCTTCTATTTAGTTGGGTTCATCATTGACTTCTTCCACTCCCACCATAGTAATCACAGTGGTAACATCAAACAGAGTACCTAAGAGGCAACTAGTCTATGTGGTTCATCCAATGCCACAATATGGGAACATAGACTAGTTGAATATTATTTGGACTACAATGCCTAATCCTACCACATCCATCAGGAAAGAACCTAAAGATAATTCTCAACTAGAAGCATTTCCCTCTAATACCTTAAAGATCACTCTTCTAGATTAGGATAAGGAACTAGGCGTATCAACCTCTAAGAGGCCCAACCTAAAGATTAAAAAACTTCCAACAATGTGCTCCTTATTTGACAAAGCCACTAAATTAATATAGAGGGTGAGAAAGAGGAAGGTACAAGATAGCTCAGGTGGGAGCCTAATCATGGAAGAGAAGGAAGAAGTATACTCATTAAGCAAAAGACAAAATAGAGAGAAGGGTCAGTCCCATTATGTAGAGTACTTGAAAACATATATGGAGACCCACACAAAAGCTATTATGGCCATACATTAAGAAACTGAAATGGCCAGGCAAGAGCTTGAGGAAGATTTGAAAACACTTAGAGATAAATAAAAAGTAATTTAGGTTCCTCAAGGAATTGAAAAATATGTAAATGATGCTACCCTAAAACTATATGAAATCATTGATTCTATTCATTCTTTAAGAGTTAGCTTGGCTCCACATGTTAATAACATAACTAAATTATTCATGGACCTTAAGGAAGATGACAACAAGTTAAACTTCCTAGTGCTGTATATACCCAATAAGTATTTAATCCATCTAGATTTGATGAATCCATTAGAGGCCTCAAATGCTCTAAAATTATAATTAAGAAGGACCCAAGAGGCATGAAACTAAGTTCTATCTTCAGAGGCATTAGTTAATAAATTGGCCAAATAGGAGAAAGAGGTTAGGCATATTTTGTCAAGGCTAGAGTTAGCTACTATTTGAGATAACTAAAGAAGGCTAGTGATGAGAACTATATTTGACTAGATAAAACAAGACTCTAAAAATTTAAAATAGAGCCTACAAGGTCTAAGTCTTGAAAACATATAGGCAATTTAAATACAACAAATAAGAAAGCCAACGAGGTATAGGTATTTTGAGTCAGTTTCAAAACAACCAAGGCAGATCATAATAATATAATTAATGAGATTGGTAGGGTAACCAGATCATCTCTTCTAGATATGGGTCTAATCAGAGCATAACATGCCAAGGCCTACAAGCAATATCAGGACTTAGAGTTGAAGAAGAAAGATGCTCAACAAGCTCAATATGCTAGTTCTACCATGCCAACTCTACAAAATGTAACAATAAAAACTACCACATCAATGCCAACTCAGACTACTATTTGTATGGTGATTATCATTCAAATATATAATGATTCTTCAAGTTCACTTCTAGTCACTACAAAATCTACTACTAGTTCTACTATAGCTCTCACAACAGTTTTAATACAAGTCAAGCAAGATCCAATTTAGATTGTCTAATTTTTTACTATTTTGCATGTAACCGACGTACCCAAATAGTAAAGTCTTAGTTGCATTTATATATTATAATTAAATTAACTTGTGAGAAACATGCATACATTGCATGGCTAGGCTCTCTGTAATGCATCATTATGTAACTCAAACTTATATTATGGTCTTATTAATATGTAAACAAAACATTCTAGTCTTGGAGGATGAGGTGACAAGATGTAGCCCTCTTTCATAGGGTCAAAGTTTTGAATGGAATACAAAAAGAAATCAAGAATATTGATTGTCATGCAACTGTGTTTGTTCTATCTTCTTCCCTTTCTATGTTCATGAATTTGAAGTTTCTCTAGTTTGTAATTAATTCAAAATTTTTGATTTATGTAATCTCTATGGGTGAATCTAACTGTTTTGTTTATGGATTATTAATCCTAGATGTGCTATAGATATTAAGTATTTATATATACATTGATTTATATAATTAGTAAAGGTTGAATAATTATTCTAAAGTGTGTAGAATGTCTCAATTGATATAGTATTGAATGAGTAAGCAATAACTAACTTAGATAACTTCTTGGTTTGAGATGTAACCTATGGTATAAAGGTATGCAATAATAGTCTTGAAAAGATCAACCTTCAATTGAGACCCATAAATATGCTATAACTGATTACCTAGACCTCTAGTTGTGTTTGTGTGTAAGTGAGCAACAACTACAAATAGTAAATCATAAGTCTTTGAGAGACTTGTCCACTAAAGAGAAAGACTGAGAAGCTCTTATTTAAATACATATAATCCTTCTTTGCCTTATCCTTCCATTTTTTTGAAGTTTATTTGAGACATACCAACCATAGATTAATATTTTGACCATCCAACTCCCCTAGTGACTTTAATTTTTTTAGAAACCACACGTCCACCCATAAAATTGGTTGAACAACCCATTGGTTTAACTCACTATTCCACCACTCATTCAAACCACATATTTAAAAATTGTGACCCAAAGTGGAACTTAGTTCCACAAAGATCCCAATGAGAACACCCATCCTAAACTTAGTGATAGGTACATGGTTCTTCTCCTTTGGGACACTAATTTCATTGGTGATAAGCCACATACTTAGTTTTTTATTGATTAAATTCTTTTTCTTCCATCCTACCACCCTATACAAATCATGAGTAGCATATATAATTGATAAATATAATTAACTCTAGAATACATCTCCTACCACAACATTCTTATCATTCAAATGGTGTAAGAAGGCATCCCCCATCACCTTGCCAGTGAAGAAGAGATCCCATATCTGGTCTATGCATGGCATCACTTGAAAGGAGGTGGGAATCAATTGCATCAAAGACATCCTACAAATCTGAATAGTTTAGCATATTCATCATTGAGAATAGTGGAATCAAACACAATATCAATGTAATTTATGAAGTCCTTGATTGAGAGACTTAGCAATGGCGTAAAGACTTTGAAGCATATAATGCCTTTAAAAAAGATTTCCTCTCAAATTTTTGAAACAAAAGTTTCCAAAAAGTATCCTTTTGATGGATAGTCTCTAAAGTACAAGATTTTGATGGAATTTTTCTAACATGTAAATTCTTAACATAAAAGCTTCCAATGATAGAACCTAAAGAGAATGTTTCTAAAGCTAAATTTGCCAATACAAAAGATCCTAGAGACTAAGATTGTGAATAAAGCTGCCATTTTAAAAATTTGCTGAAGTAATTATTGATGCTATAAATTTACCAAAAGGAAATTGCTGAAGTAAAGCTTCTATGGACCAAACTTTTTGAAATAATTCCTCTGATATAAAAGTCTCTGATGAGAAATCTTCCAGAACAAAAGACATTGATATAAAGCTCTCAACATGAAACTTTCCATAGAGTCAAGATAAAAGTTTTTGATGTAGAGAATCTAAGAGATTTGAATAAGGTAGATTACCCATGCTTCATTTTATATGGAATGAGGTTATTTTAATAGTTTCAGATTGAATAATTACTACATTGTATGAGTGGAATTTTACTTTACCTTGAAGGTCTTTGTAATATATTCAAGGTATCTCCTAAGAGATACCTTCAAGTTACCCGTTAAGGTATTACAATGCCCTTGAAGGAATCTCCTAGTGGATACCTAGAGGTTGAAATTGCCTAATGTTATTAAGGTTTATAATATATTTAAGGTATCTCATAGGAGATACCTTCAAGTTATCCATGCAATTACTATAAGGCCCTTGAATAAATCTCCTAGTGGATACCTCGAGGTTGGACTTTCCCAGTGTTAGTGAGGTGTATAAAGGATTCAATGAGTAAATAGGTGTTTCAATAAAAAAAGGTAGTTATAAATAAATTTAATATTGTGTATAAGGTCTAATTAGCATGTTATTCTAAAAACGGTCAATGCTATTAAAGGCACACTTAGTGGGTATTTACCGTATAAGCAAATTATCTATAAAATTGAAGCATTAAGGTGATTGAGCCATGTTAATTCCCATGGGATACATAATCTAAGTTAGTTTCTATTGAGATGAAGGAGATTAAGATAGGTGCAATTAGCAATATAGTTAAGAATGGGTCCTATGAATTAGTTGTTAGAAAGATCTAATTTCATAAGAAAGGGAAGCCATTTACAAATATCCTTTGGGTTTTGCCCTGAAAGACTGTTACCAAAGACATCCAAGTAAGACATGCTACCATAGTTCCTTAATCCATTGGGGAAACCTCATTCCAAAGTCATTCTAAGGAGCTTAATCTAAACACTTTCTCATTATCATTGTGTTAGCATTGAATTCCACAAAGTTGTAGATGAAGCAAACATGTGTTGCTATTCCTAAATCCCCATGTGAAAAGGGATTGGTTTAGGTATTTCAATTATTTTTTTGTCTCATTGAGGCATCTAATTTTATCTTCTCAAAAATATAGGATGGGGGTGGCACAATGACACATAATTTACCATGCTAGAAATACCTCAAATAACACCACACTTAGCATACCTATGTTGCCCATGGCTTGGCTTAGTTTGGATTGGTTTAGGTTGGCTTGGATTATTATAGGAGGATATCAATAGGCTATAATGGATTCAAATACAAGGACAATATAAAAGGTATTTACTTATTCCCTAAATTATACTCCACTCCTCCCCTATAATTTTCCATGGATTTTCTCACCACTAGTAGATGAATGATTATTATCATCAAGAACTGAGGGTTTAGAACTATACCTTATTATTTTGGTAGACCCCTTCATGTAGACCTTCATAGGCCAAATCTATGTGCTTACTAATTTTTTTTATGAACATGTAGAAAAACAAGAGAGGTGAAGACTAAAGACTCTTGTGCTGCACACATAAGGATGTAAACCATTGGGAGAACATGTGTTGATGATGATAGGCTATACATAAGAGTGCACATGTTAGGTCTTTATGTGCATATGCACTTTCCACCTCAATATAGTTTAATAATTTTCCCTGTTATGTGGTAGTAATTAATTTGATTATAGTTTAAAAAAGGTTAGAATTTTTTGAAAATGCTATCAAAAGGATATAACCCTAGGCTAGGCCTCAATAATAGTACCAACTACTATGAGGGTGGTATGGCTATGTTCACCTTTACCTTCGAGTGTGCTCAAGGATGCATTTTGATTGCATGTGTGAAAATATTCTACCTCCCTAATCAACATGGCATCTAGACCATTATCATTCCCACTCTTGACATGAAATATCTTGATGGGAAACTTCTCGAAGTGAATTTTTTTGAAAGGGAATTCCTGATATAAATATGTTGATGAGAAAACCTTCCTAGGAGATAGATTTTGAACTTGCACAAGAATGGATTTTTACTTGAAAGTATATACTTGGAGATACCTTCATGTTACCCTGAAGGAGATAATTTCAAATCACCCATTAAGGTATTACAAGGCCCTTGAAGGAATCTCCTAGTAGATAGCTCAAGGTTAAACTCGCCCACTATTATTATGGTGTATAAAGGATTCAGTGAGTAAATAGGTGTTTCAATTAAAGAAGGTAGTTATCAATAAATTTATTTTTGTGTATAAGGTATTTTGTATATCTTATCAAGGGATCAAGGTTCCTTAATTCCAATATTCAATATGAAACCCGTCAAAATTGTAGACCTCATAAGATCATCAATAAAGAGTTGAATAAAGTAGATCCTTCATGACATCATTTTGTATTAAACAAGAATTACACTCAAGGGCATTACCATACCTTCAAGGAATTATAAGGCCCTTGAAGGAATCTCCTAGGAAATATTTCAAAGGGAATTGTCATACATTGAAGGGAATGTTAAAGGTATCTCTTGGAAGATACCTTCAATATGCATACAAGTGGAATTTTCCTTGACCCTCAAGGCACTACTGAGTGATAAATTAAAGGACCTCATAATAGTTTCAAGGTATCTCCTAGGAGATACCTTTAAAACATGCACAATAATGGATTTCTCCTTCAGAGTATCTATTAGGAGATACCTTCAAGTTACCCATAAAAGTATTAGAAGGCCCTTGAAGGATTTTCCTAGTAGATACCTTGAGTTTGAACTTGCCCAAACTTATTGAAGTGTATAAGGGATTCAATGAGTAAATAGGTATTTCAATCAAAGAATGTAGTTATCAATACATTTATTGTTGTGTATAAGGTCTTTTAGGAGATACTTTCAATGTCCCCATTGAATATATGAAAATTCCCTTTGAGGTATCTACTAAAATATTAATTCAAGGGCCTTATAATACTATTATGGGCAACTTAAAGGAATTACAAGGTCCTTGAAGGAATTTCCTAAGAGATACTTTGAAGGATGTTGTGATGAATTTAAGGGAATGTTGAAGGTATGTCATAAGAGATAACTTCAACATGCATGAGTGAAATTTTACTTTATGTGGAAGGCACTACTAGGTGATATTTTGAAGGCCCTTGAAATACCTTCAAGGTATCTCCTAGGAGATACCTTTAAAACATGCACAAGAGTGGATTTATCCTTCAAGGTATCTCCTAAGAGGTACCTTTAAAACATGCACAAGAGTGGATTTATCCTTCAAGGTATCTCCTAAGAGGTACCTTTAAAACATGCACAAGAGTGGATTTATCCTTCAAAGTATATCCTAAGAGATACCTTTTGGTTACTCATGAAGGTGTTAATTTCAAAAAAAATCATTTTGACAGGAACCCAATGCCAACTCAGCCTCAATTGACACATGATAGTGTTGCATGCATTGGTCACTTAGTGACATAAAGTTATGAGATTTGCCACACATATTTTAGCCTTTGAAAATTATCATGACCCAAAAACCCAATGAAAGTCTACCACTTGGCACCCAATCATGACATTCTAAGGATCCTATTATTTTATAAAGTATCATGACCCCAAAATCCTATTAAATCATGCCACTTGGCACCCACTCATGGAATTTCAATTCTAAGGAAGAGTTACAAAGTATGCATCCTAAAAACCCAATGGGAATGTGCCACTTGTCATTCAATCACTTCATTTCATCCCACAAAGGAGTTATAACCCAACTAGATCATTCCATGTGGTACTCAATCATATCTTTTTAAGGCCTTAATTACTTTATGAAGTTCCATGAAAAAATGATCTAATCACATCATGGTAATTGAAACTCGTTCATTCCCTTTGTACCCAGCTAAGGTGTAATATTTAATATCTCAATAATGTGATCACGTGACAAAATGACACTTGGTAGTTAGTCACTTAAATTTGGATAGCTACATACTACATAGAAACCATCTAATATTTAGGACCAATAGGTTGAGGATACGTGGACCCCTATATTACAATAATAACATGATCAAAGGAAACCATGAAGTCCTATGAAGAGTGATACAATCAAAAGATGACACTTGGTATAATATCTTGCAATCTACTTAGATAACCCAATAGTCAAAATAGAAGATTGAAGTTCATGAAAAATTGTAAGTGTAGAGTATTTGTCAAGTATGACACTAGTTTTAGGTGAAAATTAAATGCTTATGGGACTTGTTTAAGTGGTTATAAAGCCAAGTCACTTCATGAAAAAAGTCAATCTTATGATGGTAGGCCATGTGGATCCTAACAAAGAGTGATCCACTCAAAAGATGACACTTGGTAGAATATCATGTAATCCACTTGGATAACCTAATGTTTAAAAAGGCACCAAGTGTCAAGCACATGTTAAGAATAGAACATAGCTATCCATAAAGCATTGGTTATACTAGGTATACATAAATCACCAATTATATTATAAGTTGAATGATGATAGGGCTCATTTTGGTGATTATAAAGCCAAGTCACTTCAAAGGAAAATTTAAGACTATGATGAGAAGACATGTGGAAAAACTGAGAGTAGTGTTTGGCTAATCCCTAAAAATGGATTTTCAAAGCTATTAAAATAAAATTGAAGAGTTGCATAGGATTTAAGTCAAATCAAGTTTTGTAATAGAGCAATCTAAATGCATTATGATAACACTATGAGTGTAAGACAAGGTGACACCTATCACTCATTCACCTAATATTGAACAATTAGATGATACTTAGAAGAAAATTGACATTTAGGACCAATAGGCTAATGACACATGGACCCCTTACCCAATGGTAGTACATGATCAAAAGAAGTTGCTTAACCCAATGAGGTGTAATCCAGTCAAAGGGTGCCTCTTAGTAAAATATTTCACAACACACTTGAGTAAGCCAGTACTTAAAATAAATGGCTAAGGTACATAGGGTAATGCCAAGTGTGAAATACACATCGAGTATGACACATTAAAAACAAATCTATTCATGAATCATCGGTTGTTGGTGTAAATTGAATGCTGATAGGACTCATTTCAATGGTTATAATGCCAAGTCATGTCAAGGGAAAAGTTGAGCCTACAATGGGAAGATGCATGGATAAATTAAGAGAAGTGATTAGCTAGTTTCCAAAAGTGGATTTTCAAAGATGTTAGAACAAAACTAAAGAGTCGCCTTGGTTTTAAGTCAAAGTAAGTAAAAGATACTTGCCATTTATGGCTCATATCTTGCAGTTCAAAATTTTAGAAAATCTAGAGTTTAAAGCTTGTAATCTCAAGGCTTTACATTCACTTTTAATTTCCATCTATTAAAGAACTCTAAAGTAGTCTTTGTTATTTACTAAAGGACTTCTATGCATTCATCCAACATTAAGACAATATATGAGTTCATCAATCAAAATTCAAAATCCATGGCTGAAACAAGAATGTCTAAAACCACCAAGTTAGAACATGTCCCATTTTTATATTCATATGGGACAAACATAGTATTTCAAGACACTAGTTTTAATACCATTACATTGGCCAAAGATGACAAACACTATAATGACTTATTCCACCATGTGGAGAGGATGGTGGACCATGATAGTGATGGTGAGGAAGATGGCAATGTCATAGAAAAAAGGTCTGGCATCTTGGCACTCAAGTCTATGAGATTGCACAAAGTTGCATCCAACCTAGAGGTACTCCCTTGTGTGGATTTAGTCCACCAAATATTCATCCATTCTCAGTGTATACATAACATGATCAAATCTTTCAATTTGGGTAATGATATTGCCTATATAGCTGGGTTAGCCTTTTATGCCTACTATGCTTTACCTAACCTTGAAACTGTTTATAGTTATGAAACTGTAACCCAATGTCTCAACTCGTATAACATCATAATTTTTTTGAGAATATAGGTAAAAAACCCAAGAAAGTTTGTCTATAAGTCCAAAATCAAGCATATACCTATTACCCACTTCAAGAAAGGGGTGAGGATGTGGATGGCCATGATGAACAAGTTATATAGAATAGGAGACACTAGCCATGTGGATGAAAAATGGGTTCCAATCCTATCAATGATAATAGATGACTCCACCACTCCCCTTCTTGGGGAAATCATTTCCTACAATTTATCTACCCAAATCAAGAAAACTATGTCAGACTAAGGAAATCATTTCTATATGATGTCCTACTTGGTTGATACCATCTATGCCACTCTGAAGTTCCCTCAATTTACTAGTTATGATCTAAACTTGAAATGGACCATGCCCCATGTCTTCATAAATGTTATAATTTATAGGTAAAGGTAGGAGATTCAGGCCATTACCAAGTAGTTCTACTCGATTATATACATGTCCATCCATGAAATGACTATGGCCAATTTGTTAGAAGAGATCAAGGCAACACTTAGAACATTGAGAGCCTTTTGGTACTATCTTGATTGTACCATAATAAGAGTTAAGGGGATTATAAAAAACCTATATAGGTTTCCCATCATAGTTCTAGACAAGCTAGTTATACTCAACTACTCAAAAGAGTAGATGGACTGTGCAAAAATAAAATGGGACCAATCCATCCCCAATTAACTAACATTAAATGATTTTAAATTGAGACTTGGTAATCAATAATGGCTACTGATAAACATAGGTCCACCTTTAGTCTTAAAAAGGACACCAATAGGGAATGGGACCTTACACACTTGACATTCAATCACTGCATCAGACACATGGAAACTCTTGGCATTACATATCATCATGAGCCTAAGGAGGGAGATCAGTTCTACCTCAATGCATCTAATGATGTAAAAATTAAGCAAATGTTGAGGGATATGAATATCACATGGGTGAAAGGAAGACTAGATGGTGTAGAGTTTATTATGGTGTCCAAACAACAAGATACTTAGGTTGGAGCATCAACATCTCTAGTTCATACTTCTATTATTGGAGAAGAAGGGCTAATAAATCCACAAATCAGTCAAAGAATACTCCAGGCATTCTCTCCCACTTTGGAGAAGGGAGGAGCTAGTTCAAGGGAATAAGTTGAGCAAGCTTCCACCTCATAGGTCTCATCTAGAAACCTATCCCATATATAAGGTGCCACCTCTACACATACAACACCTTTAATGGAGGTGATAGTAACTCCTATACCAACAACTTCAAGCTAGCCATTTCCTCCCCTTCCTCCTACCAGAGAAGGGCCAAGTATTACAGGTTAAGAACATATTTCCTTATCTTTCTCTTTCATTTATAAGTAATTTCTAAGCATATTTAGTCAACACTTAACTCCAGGCCATGTCAACCTCCTACTTTATAAGCCTCTCACTAGACCTATAATTAGGCATGCGATCATGTCGTTGACCACTGTCACCTCCTTCAACATATCATCCACCTCTATAGTTTTAGTAATGGAAAATTTTCCCCCAATCATGCCTAGACCTAAGCCTAGACTTGGTCCAAAAATACCTGAGAAGAGGCTTACTATCATCATCCCATAACTTCCCTTGTTCTTCTCTAGTTCTTTAACTATAACTAGTGGTTCTTGTCCCCTATCTCTAAATTTATATTGGTCACGACCACTAATTATTTAAAAATATATACCTTCTAAGGGATAACTACAACTCAACCATTACCTCCACTAATAGAGCCCCTAAGTGGTTATTTAGATAAGACATAGATTAAGCAGATGTAATTGGATACAAAGAAGAACCCATATTTGGTCATAGTGGACCCCCCATAGGTCATGTTGAAATTTGACAAGGAGGTTGGGACAATGAAGAGGGTGACCAAGAAGAAGCTCACCCACCTAGACTAGACAATAATGAAGCTCTAGAATAAACCATGTTTGAGATGATAAAGACAAAAAAAGCTAGGCAGGGCTAAAAACAACATTATGAGGAGGACTACTTCTCATCTCTCTAAGCAACTATGGATGTGGCTACTGAATTGGTTAAGGGAATGCAAAAAAGAACAACTAACTTAGAGTAACAACATGAGGACACCTTACTATAGTATACCATAATAAAAGTGGAATAGGCCATGGAATAGATGTTTGACATGCTGAATACCTTAT